>JAQHQX010000032.1:0-28205 GCA_034694425.1 Arrhopalites sp. Gr-Col-00791
TTCACGACTCCAGAGCACTCCACATCGACGTGTATCAAGCACGAAATGGTGACGAATCCCACCAACAAACAAATTCCGTTCAACTTTGTTCCCTGCATGGTCACTTCCTCTCTGTAAAATATAAATATATTTCAAAATTGATTTCTTAAAAGCAATTTGTCTGCGTCAGTTTTGAACTTACTTCAAAAATCAAATTTTTTTTGGAAAGTTTGTTTCTACCAATTTATATATTCCAGTTGCAAGTTGATTCAAGCTCTGAGATGCCAAGTTAAAATTTAAATGCCATTTATATCAAATCCATGACTGTCATTTGACAGGACAAATAAATTTCTTAATGAATTTTGGGAAATATGAGTGTTGAAGACTGATAGTGATATCACACATTAGAATTTGTTTGAAATTTAAATTAAAATGAAAATTTTTGATAATGTCGGATTCGCTTGAAGTGCTTAAAGTTTGTGCCTCGAGAGAAGTAACAGGAATCTAAATTGAGGGACGAAATTAGATTAGACGGGGATGCTAATGGAATTGTTGCGTGTACACTGGAAATTCGTAGAGGCTTCAGTTGATAAAACAACTTGAAAGCATTTAAAATGTCATTAAGGTGGCACACTTCAGGATTCATAAATGTGCTCGGTAGAAGTAGTAGTAGGCATTTGAGATGAGATTATTGCAGGTGGACACAGTATTAACAGGACATTCGAGTGCAATCAAAGCAGCTCTCCATATTGTTTCCTAGAATCTCATGTAGATGTTCTTGTAAGTGCAGTTCTCAAAAAAGGACCCTATCGGTTAAGTAAATGTTTAACGATCAGTAATTCCATGAACTACAAAATTCTGAAAATATTCTCAATGACGCAAAAAGATAAACGGAATCAAATAGGTGACATCAGTTTTACAATCTTCACACACTGATCCGGATTGAATAAAAAAGCGCCTTTGTGAATTAGTTGTTTTCTGATGGAAATAACGCATATTTGTTTCAACGAAACCAAATTGCTGACAACAAAATTGTTTTTAGAGATTTGAAAATTTTGAGTGAGATAAATATGTACGCGCCATATGTTAAATGGCTGATAATTTTCAATCATTCAAAACTTTTGATCCGGTAACCGTTAGCAACTGAATTTTGTACTCAAAATTAGTTAAAATGAAGGTGTCTTCAATATTTTGTTGGTCTCAGTGTTTCATATGCTTGCATTCGATTGGTATCTTAATTGAAATATTTCTAAGGTGTTCAATTGCAAAACTCAATTTTCGTGAATTTTTTTCGTAGGGAGTTTTTTTAATTTTCCAATCTTAATATTCTATCACAATGTGAGGTATGGTAATGTGTGTCTATTAAAATTACAAGTTTTTTTTGAAAATTCTCCTTTCGAAATTTAGGCTAAATGAGCATTTTTTATTGAAAATGGGACAGTGTACGTCGTATGTGTAATGTGATTGTGTCAAATTAATTCTTTGCCTAACAATGCTCTTCCCAGACACATATCTGTAAAGGAAGCACTTACTCTTGAACTTAAGCGTAATACAGTCTCACAAAGTCTAAATCCCCCCTTTGATTACCTCCAATTAATTTGCATGGATTTTATTGGTGAACCAGTGCTGACATTGTTTAAGAAAAGTGAAAAGAGGACATGAAACCTACAGTGAAAGACAAGTTTTAAATGTTTCAACACACAAACACACACCAACAGACTTATTAGGTAAAACAGTTAAATTTGATATGATTTATGTGACTGGACTGATACTAAATTCTATGTACAGATTTAATAATTTTTGTGGTATATTGTGTCAAATAAAATCTAGTCCTGATGAATACGGCCAACATGTGCCATCGAAAGCTATACAAACGAAGTCAAATGTTTTCCACTCACTTCATTCATTGACGTGGACTGATAATCCTACATAGGAAGTTCTCCACACTGACAGTGAATGTTGAGGACAACTGTAGGAACCTCTACAATAAAAACTGGACTGTTATCTTTCCGTTTTCAAAAATTTCCTCAATGGAAACAACGTCTATCTTGGTAGATTTTTGAAATTCCAACTTTGAGTTGACGTGGACTGATAATCATGACAATGAATGGTAAGGACGCCCTTGGAAACCTCCACAATTAGAACTGGAGTTGTAATCTCTTTGTTGTCAAATCAATAGGCCATCAACTTTGCTGGGCTGGCAATTTTTTTACTTATAATTTTACATGGATTTTTCCCTTCTAGGTTGTTGGGACGCTGCTTGGAAAGTTTTTTTCGGGTTTCCGACACTGTGGGAGTGCGTAAAATGTGTTTTTGGGGTGTTTTAGAGGTGTCGGATATTGGGTGTCGTGTGTTTTGCAGGTTCGTCGGGTGTCGGATATTTTCCAGGTCCTTTTGATTTTGAATTTGAATTTTCAGTTCCAGAGTTGAAGAAGGAAAGGACATGGCCCGCAAAACATAGAAAAATTGCTCTTTGTTCAAATGAGCTGAAAATTTGCAGAGAGCTTCTTTAGACGTTCCTGAACAATGTTTGCATCGTCACTCCCCGAGTGATTGCCTTGTTTGACCTCCAGAGGTCATTGAAGTTGACCCTTCATTCAATTGGAATTGCTAAACTTCGACGCCGATTGAGCTTAACCCCAAGTATTTTATATCTGACTACATCAATGTCTCAGAAAATTTTAAGAAAAATACTCAATCGGCGTCGAAGTTTAGCAACTCCAATTGAATGAAGGGTCAACTTCAATGACCTCTGGAGGTCAAACAAGACAATCACTCGGGGAGTGACGATGCAAACATTGTTCAGGAACGTCTAAAGAAGCTCTCTGCAAATTTTCAGCTCATTTGAACAAAGAGCCATTTTTCTATGTTTTACGGGCCATGTCCTTTATATTGAAAAGAGACAAGAAGTTGAATTAGTATTCAAAACGTACAGGAAAATGCAGGTGATGATAGCATCACCCAATGAAATGTACTGGACCGTCTGTATCCCATTATTAAAATTTAGTTTGATGTCTCTCATAATCTTGGGAATACTTGGTTCGTTTAAGATGAAACGACATGCGGCTGCAGTTTCCGGTTTAGTTGCGTTGGAAGATTTTATGATTTTACTTTGTGTCGTCATTTTTCCATCTCTGTTTCATGAAGAATCGAGCAAGGTTCTGACATTGATGAAGTCTGTCACATTTCAGAACTATTTGGATGAAAATCAAAGGAAGATGATCAATTCACGGAAACCGATTCATATTCAAGTGAGGTCAGCTTACTTTGTAGACAACTCGGGGATCATGGCCGTCATGCGAATTATTGTTGATGTCACCATCAATCTAGTACTCACGACCCATTAAGCCCATTAACTGCTTCGATGCTATCAAATGCTAAACATATTTAGATGGTCCAAAAGGGAGCTGGATGTAAATAATTATGCAAGGCTTCTTGTCCTCATCATCCAACTACACTCTTTTAGTTTGTACTTTGTTATGGCTTTAATCAAACCAAAAATTTAATTTTGGACAGCAAAATGAGTGCTTATTAGACAAAATGTAGAGTGTAGAATAAAATAAAATATGGAACACATAAGAATTCATTCAAGTTAATAAGTTTCATAATACGAAAAACGGCAAGCGTGCTTGTATGTGGATTTCGAACGAGTACCGGTGGACCTATCGATACTCGACACTTTGGTTTAATTGAAAGTGATAAGCAATGTCATTGTTTTCTGTAGGCAAAAGTCTAGAAAGATTGGAGTAGATGTCCTCTCCAACGTGTGAAATTGTTCAACATTCACTCCGGTATTTCGTATAGAACGAATTAGCTTGCGAACTATTACCCTGTCAGAGAACTTTGTCAATGCCTCACCAATCATGGAAACTCAATGATATCGACGTGGATGGAAAAATAGCAAATCAAATTGGAATGAGAATTGTGACTGGAAATTGGTTGTAGGGAGACCCATGAAACTCAATGGAATTATTTTACGCTGAATGACTTGAAAATCGAGATGGAACTTATTAGCATTAGCAATTTTGAAACTTGCCCTTGTTAGAGTTTTCTGAGCTACTTTAGACTGAATTTCAATCATTCAATATTCAAGAGCTAAAACCATAAAGCTTGTTCATGCTCTTAACGAAATGTCAACTCGTATGAGAATGTTTTCGAGTTGTCGACGGTAATCAATAAGAAGCTTTTTCAGTTTTTTACCTAAAGAGGTTTTATGCAAGAGTCGAATGGTGATGCCCGGAAGTAAATTCTGCCTGCTCATAAATTTTAGAACAACTGTCACCATGCTTACAGAAGTAATGTAATGTAATATAATGTAATGTTATTCGTCTTTCGGGCACCAACCCATAACAAATACAATTTGCAAGATACAGACATTGGAATCTTAACTTCTAAGATTCATACATACATTGATCAATGAAATGACAAGTGTCTTTTAACTTCTGAATTGATACAGAGCGGAAATAAACATAAATTTTCCCTTGAGAACAAACAACACTTAACATTACCATACCTATAAATATATGATCATATGAATTTGTTTCCAGGTTCATTATACAATTCACATTCTACCAACAAATGAAAAAAATCATTATCATACCCGCAGAATTTGCAAATATTACCGGATTCTAGAATACATTTTCCGTGTGTGGTATTCTCCTATTACCAAATGGGTCATATTTATGGCCAAAATGAGTAATTCTATTGCCAAAAAAAAGTCACGTCATAATTTTTAGTTCCAAAGTGAGTAATTTTTATTGTAAAAGTGAGTTATTTTGTTGTCAAAAAGTCACGTTTGTTTTCAAGTACTTTTGTCATCGGAAGAGCAAAAGGTTCTTGATTGAATCCCGATTGAAGTCGAGGCCAACCATCAACTTTATGCACGGTTAACTTTTTAGCACTTTTAAATATTAAATAGATGAATCTTCGCTTGCTGAATATGAGGATGCCTTCAAAAAATGCTTATGATATTCTATTTGGTCACGATTAAGAGGTTTGAAAAATGACCTTCTGTGATGACCCCATTCATTCTAAAATTTTGAAAAAAAATCAGAGTGACAATGAAAAGTACTTTAAATTCTCATTATAAAATATGTAGTAGTTTTTTACGCATGTAGTAGTTTGTTCTTTGCAGTTCATTGAAAAGTTTGACTTGGTGCAGAGGTCAAGGAACTAAAAATCATGTTATTGTACAATAATATATTGTTCAGCATCTCTTTGAGTATCATTTCAATTTTTTTCACAATTTTAGTATGTAAGGGGTCGTAATACTAGGGCACTTTGCAAACCTCTTAATTGTGACCAAATGAGGGGTCATAAAATTTTTCTAACGTGTTCACCGTGTTCAACAAGTCAAGATCTACCTGTTTCATACATAAAAGCAATAAAAAGTTGTCCCCACACTTTTATTCATAATTAATTAACATAAAATAGAATAGTGTCAAGGCAATCTTTTGACATTTTTCATGACCACTAATAACTTTCATAAACACAACTCTGGCTATCGACCTGATACATCAAATGACATTTAAAATACAGTGACCAGTATTCGTAGGACATTTGTTTCCATGGCGACCAAGTCAAATCAAATTGTTTTGTCGTTGCTTTGTGTGAGTAAAAATATGAGTGAGGAGGTGATTCAACTTTGAAGTTGAGCCTTTGAAATTACTACGTCCGTAGAATTGTGCTGATTGCTTATAAAAATAAAATAGTAGGTGAAGGAGGCTTGCATGAATTTATCATCAATGAATAAAGTGTAGCTATTACCTGAACCAAGTGTTCACTTTCTCATCATGAGAATTATACTGCAACAAAATTGAATTCATCCCAATGACAGATTAGATGTACCTAGAAGCGTCCGAAATTGATTCAAATTCAAATTCTCAGAAATTATTCCCACAAGTTGAAAATTGTTTGGAAACTCGGAAGGTCTTCAATGGTTGATTGCTGCTGGGAACTACTAGATGATGTCTGATGTAAAGTCGTTGGTTGAGTAGAAGAAAAATGTTGAAAAATTCAAGTGATCAATTGAATGGTTTTATTGAGGGTGTTTTTGGAAGACTCCCCACTAATCCAATTTCAACAAATCCATCACCATCACTGAAAAGTGGCTTTTCCTGCAAAGGCATCAAGTTTATTTGACGAAATCTTTTTTCGGATTATGACCACGATTTCATATTCAACTCGACTAAACTTGTGAGTAAAATAAATTGTAGTGAAGGTAGTCAAGTGCCATCAGAAGCCTTCTTAATCGCAACAAAAGCTTAAAGTTGGTTTAAGATGAATGAAATATGATTTATTAAATATTTACAATTCTCTTCGACCTCTCCGTTCTCTTCTAGAAGCAAAAAGAAGTTTGACAAGTCCATTAAATGATGACTACGAATCAAAGTAGATGAGTCACATCAAAATGTATTAAGGCTTCTCACGGATCAGATTTTCATCCGATTCGATCCGATCTGACAGCCATCGGATAGAATATTTATCCGATCGGATTGGATTGTCGGATCGGATTGTCGGATCATCCGACTGTTTTTATTGAAACCAATAAATCGTGTGGCGACCTACCCCCAACGAGTCCTCTATGGGATACACATACGTCCATATTTATTCACATTATATTCATATTTATTAATTATCCACATTTTTATTTATTCTGACTCCACCACAACGAGTTAGGTTGGTTTCAATGCTGATTATTACAGCATTTGGTCCAGATTTTCGGTAATTACTCGAAATTTGATTTTTGGAACACGTTAAGCACATTTAATTAATTATTTAATGTCGTTTACGTATGTACACAATGGAGAAGGTTTTTGTTTCCAACTCCTAACTTTAATTTTAATTATTCTGGACTTAAATGGATAAGTATCATCATATTTGGGCAGAATAGAGATGGAATAATGTTTAAACATAATTGTGGAATCGATGAAATAGAATATATTGCCATCAAATAATCATGACAATCAAACGAAGTTGTAATTTCTCACATTCAAAAGTTGATTAATTCTAGCTTGAAATGCTAATATTTTAGTGTTATCTTGACTGTGCAATATTATTTAAGCACTACTTGAGTCATTAAAACCAAGAAATTATCCAAATGCTGTTGAAGCCAGAATTAGTGAACTTTTGAACGTGAAAAATTACTTTTATATCATCGTCATATTTTTTGTGAGCCAGAGAATTATGAAAAATGTTTTTTTTTGCCAGAAATTCCATTTTTTTTGGATAGAACTTATTTTTGATGTTTCGAACTGACTAAATTAAATTCACTCGTAAATAATTCGTTTCATATTACAAAATTGAATCTCCAGCATGTGGCCACAATATGCAATTGGTCACAGTTTTATTTCGTCACATGACATTTGGTCACAATATTTTACTGAAAGCAGACGCCATGGTTACCGATTGTTTATATTTTCTTGCTGCTCTGGTTTTCGCCAATTATCTGTTTGTGAAATTTTCTTAGAGTATAGTACACTTTTTACGGATCATTTTTGTTGAAGTTTTGTTGTTAAAAGTTAGATGTAATCATTTTAATTGGCATTCGTGGTTTTTATTTTAGACTTTAATTTGACGCGAGCTTAAAAGTTAAAAGTTAGATTAGAGTACGCTGAAAACACTTACTGCTCATAAGAAATTAGATTTTCGGGCTTTGCACTACCGCTGCAAAACTGTATTAATTTTAAAGGAGGAATTGGAAAGACAGTGGATGATGTGAGAAAAGATAAACAATCGGTTGCCATGGTACCAATGGTACCGTACCATGGTATTTGCTTTCCGTAGAAAATTGTGACCAATTGTCATGTGACGAAATCAAACTGTGCCCAATTGCATATTATGGCCACATGCTGGAGATTCAATTTTGTAATATGAAACGAATTATTTAAGAGTGAATTTAATTTAGTCAGTTCGAAACATCAAAAATAAGTTCTATCCAAAAAAATGCAATCTCTAGCAAAAAAAAAACATTTTTCATAATTCTCTGGCCCAAAAAAAAGATTGAAAAAAATTAAATACTCTTGCCAAAAAAAATATTTCTTTATTTATCTAAAGTACGGGAGAAAATGGTTGAAAAGGAATTTTTCATGGACTACAATCTCTTGATCGAAGGACAAAAAAGCTTTCGTTTTTTGACTTCCAATATTCCCATTAAGATCAAACGAAATTGGAATTTTTGAATCCTTTTGAAAGTGGTCATTATCCAATATTTGGGAACCACCAGAAACAGAAAAGTAAAAGAGTGCGCAATCGACTGCACAAAAATGACCTGTAGGTCATTACAAATTCCCAGCCTAAGCAGAATATTGCAACAACTACAAAAAAGACAAAAGCATGAAAAATGTGCTCAACATTTGAATTAGTAGTTGACAATGGCTGAAAAACTGGAATTGTGTCATCAACAAATATTGATGAATTAATCCTTATCCCATCCGGATCAAATCGAATTTGCTCCCATTTCTCCCACTGCCAATAAATTCCACTCTGCATCAGAATCCCCATTCTATTCTCAACCAATTTCGGATCATGAGGATTCAAATCAATTCGAATTGGCCAACCGAATACCGTTGAAAGAAAATTTTCTCTAATATTCTGATTATGCCCAAATTGAAATGAAGGATTTGTCTTCATTTTCAATTTGAACATGTTCCAATAATATACAAATTGTTCTCTTTTCACTACAAAAACAGTCCCATCTTGATGCAGAACTTGTTCAATGAGATTTGCATGTTCTTCCCTACAAACCGCATACGAGTAGTACCTGATGTGCCAGTACCATCGAGCAACTGCACAAGATTCGATATGCCAACATGAACTCCACCATTTTGATGACTCGTCGTACGTCAAATCAAGTAGACCAAAAGATTGGTCAGCCAATGGACAATTTTTCCTGCAATCATTAGATATTTCGTCATAGCCCCGTCCTCCAAATTCTACCACCCAAGGGGAAAGTATGAAATGAAAAAAGTTCCCACCCGAACATTTACCTTCATAATTGATGGGAAAATACAAAGAAAATGTGCCAGAATGGAAAATCTCTTTTAAGTATTTCCAATCAGTTTGAAATGGGAAGGGGAGGACGTAATCTGCCTTAATAATACCCCGATAGCCATTCGTAATGACCACCCCCATCAACAACCAGGATCCAGAAACCACAAGAAAAAAGTTGACCAACATTTTTTTGTAGGTGGGATCATGATATGGACCCTCATTCTGTTCAAGGAGAACTCTCAATGTCCACATCAAGCTCCTTAGAAATTTCTCCATGAATTTGAAAAATTGTGATCCTATTCCTCTCGCTCTCTGTCTACTTTGAGTTTGAATTAGGAAAGTGGTCACAAATGCTGTGACCGCCATCAAATAGAGAAGCATCTGCCAGACAACAAATTGAAATGGGCTGGTGTACAATTGAATTAAGGAATGATCTCCACTTCCTCTGTGAACTCGATCGGCTGTTATGAATTGGTACTCAATGTTATTTGTAGAGTACCATCGAAATTTATGTTCTAGATTAGATAGTTTAGGTAATGTACCAGCAGCATCTCCATAATTCATTAATTCAAAATCATTATTTGGGATCAATCGATTTGTTCCATGTTTGTTTTCATCAATCGTGACATTTATCATTGGAGTTTGACAAATAAATCTGAGAAGCGCATTTTTCAAATTCATCGAATCGCTTCGATGGAATGGACTGTCTGAATATTTTTCCTGCTTTATGGCAATTATTTCCTGTTGATTCCACTCGTGTAAAAATTGCCATCGTTTGAGGTCTGTTGCATGAAAAAATAATTGACCATTTCCATATCGTATCTTGTCTCGGTAGATGTCCATTATATTCATATTCATAGTGGAGTTGTACTGGGGTAATAATATAGACTCATCCAAAGTGAAAAAAGTGACGTTGGACAGTTGAGTGCTCGATGGATGGATGTACCATCCTCTTGTAATTACAAAATTTGTTGACTTCTGACCCTTCAGTGAATCCTGTCTAAAATGGTCTTGTTCTTTGTATTGCAGAAGTAAAAGTGCATTGAAACTGCGTTCTGTATAGGAGTTTTTGACACTCATATTTTGACATTCCTTCCCCATTTGAGTGGAGTCTTGATGGTCACTTTGGGATTTACGGAATAGCAGAAAATTCATCATGGGAGTCGGTGACACACATATCCATTTCTCAGGTGTAAAATATACATAAAGTTTGTAGTCAACTGCTTTAAATTTTAAAGAAGATAAATCGGAACAGTTCAAAGTGCCCTGTGGGTCAAGTAGATAAATGTTGATGAAACAGAAATTGTACTTGAGCATGAAAAATATGAGTTGAACTACGTCAATTTTGTGCTTATATTTTTCACCAAAGGAATTTAATAAAGTCGGATTGGGTTCAATTCCTCTTAATGCAGTCGAATTAAAGGGTGCCTCTAGATCGATTAAACTTAGTATACAATTTTTAATTGATCTGGTTATTGGGGTCAAGTCGAGATTATGTTGAGGGTGATTCAGTTGTAAAGAATTTGTCGACATTTTGTCTGGTTGAAGTGACGTCGTTAGGATTAATCCTATTGCTATGGCTTTCGTCAATCCAAGGTGGTGAGTCATTATGGAATAGTTGATGCTACCTGTCATTTTCTTCTTTAGGATGCGATTAGAAATTATTTAATTCTGTATCATAAAAGCCTTCAAAAAATTATCAGGCGTTCTTTCTCTGTTGTCTCCTTTGTTTGTGGTTCACGTACATCAATTCTATGAAATTCTAGTGTCTCACCAAAACCAATACCCAAGCCATACCCACCACCAAGCCATATCCGGTAGGTGGTATTTGTGTTTTAGATTTTATCTAACTGCGCTCGCTTCGCTCGCTATTTCTGCTATTATGAAGGTTCGAAATTAATTTTTTAGTCAAGTTCTTAGAAATTTTCCCCACAAGTTGAAAATTGCTTGGAAACTCGGAAGGTCTTGAATGGTTGATTGTAGCTGGAATCTACTTGATGTTGTGTGATGCAAAGTCGTTGGTTGAGTAGAAGAAAGATGTTGAAAAATTCAAGTGGTCAATAGAATGGTTTTATCAAGGGTGGTTTTGGAAAACTTTCCACTAATCCCATTTCAACAAATCAATCACAATCACTGAAAAGGGGCTTTTCCTGCAACGTCATCAAACTTCTTTGTTTGACGAAGACATTTTTCGGATGATGAGTAGGATTTCCTATTCAACTCGACTCAACTTGTGAGTAAAATAAATTATAGTGAATGTAGTCAAGTGCCATCAAAAACCGCCTTAATCGAAACAAAAGTTTGGTTTAAGATGAATAAAATATGCTCTATTAAATATTTACAGATCTCTTCAACCTCTCCATTCTCTTCTAGACGGCAAAAAGAAGCTTGACAAGTCCATTAAATGATGATTACGAATCAAAGTAGATGAGTCACATCAAAATGTATTGCAAATTTTTACTAGGAATAACAACATTACGTCAAAATTCCTGAGACCATTTCAAAACCTGTCGGGCTGCGCCTTAAGTTTCAATGCCCCGGGACATTTAAATTTAAAAGCGGCCTTGAAAAGTATCTGCCTTCTGAGCGTGTTTGCTCAGAGGGGAGATATGGTGTGCCCCACAAGTAAAATGCGTGTAGATTTTCAATCTTTTCCGTCGAACTGTGTTGCGAAAATCAGGCTAGTGTCATATGACTCATATCATTGCAAAGCTTAATTCATTGGGTACATTTAATGTAAAAATGATGCTATTTCGTTTAGCACAAGTAAAATGGGACGTCGGTAATAGATTTTACACAAGAGGATTGATTTTTGACTCGATGATAGAAATAGGAAGTGCCAACAGGCAATAGACTTCTCGAAGACATTTTTTATTCATTACATGTAAAATGGTAAGTGGCTTTCTGATTACAAAATATTTTTGTGATTGAATAGCAACTCCTTGAATCGTCTCTGCTTTACAAGTGAATCCTGAAGTGCTATTGAAGATCGATTGAACAGAGTTGTTAATCCAGACTATATTTTCAGGGTGGAAAATTCACTATTCACAAATAACCGAGTAGTTTGTAGATGACATGACAACACACTGTTTCATGTTCACCAAAGCACCGTTTCTAGTTCCAGTTTGACAAAGTCTGGTATTTGCAGGGCTCTCTATCTCCCGGGAGAAATGAAATTCTGCTTCCCAGTGGGAGAAATTGGGTGGGAAATACGCAAACAATTGGGAAATAGAGAAATCAGGTGGGAAATAGACCAAAATCCCTGTGAAATAGACATCCACAACAGAATCCAGTATTCCAGTAGCATCCCAGTCAGCACAACCCGTCATTAAGACGATTGAAGACAACTTTACACAACAAACAGAGTCATAAAGACGTCTTAAGCCATTAAAATGACGAGTTGTGCTGATTGGATAATTGTCATGAACATCGGGCACTATTACAGAAAGTTGTGATATCCTATAATGTGGGAAATTGATCATAGTCTTCCGAATGGGTACAGGTTTTGATACCCGTGGCCGTTCTCATTTTGGTACTCAAAATCGGCACCCATGACCCAGTGCAACTAATACGTGCCCCTTCCGGCTATATAACCCACACGTAAATGCTCCCTTTGTTCTTAAATCGGTACTTTAGACAAGTTTTCTACAAATTCAAGGAGCTTCCTAAAGCCCAACTGATATCCAAAGCTGCGGGTACAAACAATAGCAGCCGTATTTAAGAAATGTGGGTATTTGAAGTAGTGCTCAATGCTCAAAATATATATTTATTCAAACTCGTACTCATTCCGAAATTTATCTATTTCCCGGTTTTCCTCTATCTCCCAGTTTCTACCGCTCAACCGCCGGTGGTAAAAACCGGTTTTTACCATTTTTCCCATTTCCCATTTCTCCCGGGGGCCGAGCCCTGGGTATTTGTCTGTAGGTACCGGATACCTTTTGGTCGAGCTGTTACACAAAAATAATAAAAGCCTCAGCTATAGCAAAACATTGACGCTTTCCATCATAAGGTGAATTTTTAAAATTTCCTTGTGTTCCGAAAACTTTTCAGCCGGTAAATAACTTTGAGATTTTGTCCATGTTTTAATTAATGTCACTTTTTGCACACATTTACAAGTTGAACCTCATAATTGAACCGTACCAGTGGTTTCCCAGCATCTCAGATTAGATTTGATTCATTTACACCAGAAATTGTTCGGCTCTATAACATGCGATACCCAAAACACATTTTGAAGGATGAAGATTGTCTGTACTAAATTTCTGTTGCTCAAAACCGAAAACACTGAATATTGTTTTGCTGTGAAAATATTTTTTTGCTGTGGGTTCCTATTTTTTTATGTCAAATATCTAATTTGCTGTGACACCTATTTTTTTGCTGCGAAATCCTACGTTTTGGTGTTTCCAAAAATGGAACCTATAGATTTCATCAAATATTCCGGTTGTTCAAAAAACCGACCTGTCCATGTTTCATGTTTTCTTTTAAAAAAAATAATTTATGGATATTCACATGGGGTGCCGAATCTGCTGTTCTCACGAAACTAGATTGGTGGACGAATTTTTTATTGGTGTAAGGAAAAATAGAACGTTTTCGGAAAAATGCAACATTAATCACATCACAAGTTTGATGTTGCGGTAAAATGTTCAGGTTGAGGATAGCAAATTTGTGAATTATGTGATGCTTTGTACCCACCTTCACTCAACTTAATTTTATCAATTTGAACACTTGTGGGTCATGTTGTGTGTACTCAACCACAATTTCACTTGTTAACTATACATATAATGTACTCTAATATGCATAATTATATTATTTGTATAATTATATCGTATTCTAATTGTATTTTTCATGATATTCCAATACGTCATACAGACTTAAATTGAACATAAAATCTTGACTCTTCCCTGCATTTTATTTTGAAACACCACATGCAAAATTTCTCTGAACTAACTAGTCATATCCACAATGAATTGCACAGTTTTAGCTTTCATTTTCATATTTAAATGCCCCATTTACTTTTTAGCACAAAATTATAAAAGTCAGTGGCAAAGGGAGACAGAATTCTGACCATTGAAATGATCTTGGTCATAAATTAAAATTCAAACATCTTACAAGTTTTTAAGCACTCATTTCCCCAAAACATCGACTCTCAATTTTAAGCACACAATTAAACTTGATGATCATTTCTATAGATCATCCTTTATCAATCGCGAGGTCCAATCATGAGATCAAAGAATTGAATCATTTTCACGAACAAAGACTTCAATTTTAATATGTGATGATATAAACAAGGATTTTAATTAGTATCTGGTTAATTACAATTATCAAGCCGAAAAAAACACGTAATCAAGTTGTAATTTAAAACTTTCAAACGATACATTTGATAGGAGCCTTTACGAGGAAAAGTTTCTGCTCCGTATTTATTCAATTTTTTCACTGGATTGTATCAACAATTTTAACACCAATTTACTTGCCTTAAGAAAAGCTGAAGCGTTTGATGTGAAATGAGAGGCTGAGAAATGTGACTGTACATTTACAGTTCTCATTTCTCATTGCATTTACATGATTACAATTAGTCACATAGTTTGTAAAAGGGGGCAATAACCTGTATCGCTTACATACATATGGGTCGAGAGAAATAGACCAAACTGCTATTAAGTTCAGCATTACAACCAAGTTAGTAACAATGAAAGCTCATCTAAATTAACGTCCAAGAATTCAGAAAAATGGGAATATTCGTTTGAACATTCGGGTTGAAGATTAAACCAAACAACAATTACACAAAACCACGTTGAAAATTCAACGGATCCATTTCAACACCTTAAAAAGTACCCAGATCCAAATGCTGCCATTGATAAGGTACATTAGTACATAAAAGAGCACCTCAATAAGTAGGGTGGCAACGGCAACTGCTAAGCCATATGACAACAACAAAAATATCAAATGAATATTCGAGCTTCGAAATTCCAACTGACGGAAAACTCCGTTTACTTCTGAAATAAACTCGTTTTTATACTCCTCTTTGAATTCGAATCCAAATCGAATCTGTTGCCATCTGGTCCAGAGTTTGTAAATTCCAGAAGAGAAAATTGAAGTGATTCTTTTGTACATGAAGTTCCGATAAGGTTGTGGGAAATTACTACTGACAACTTTTCCATCAAATTGGTTATTCGTATTAGCCATCCTTTTCATTTGTACAATCCAAATTGAAAGACATCCATCTTGTTCCAGAAAATCATCGTCAGTCGGTTGATTATGAGAAAATTTCAAATCAGGATTGTCTCGCATCGCCATTTTGAAGAGGTTCCAAAAGTATTCAAAATCCTTCGTTGGGACAATAGTGAGAGTCTTGTTGGGTCCTGATAGTGTCCCGGCAATGAGTTCAGATGGCGCTTTCAATTCTTCCGTACAGGTATCCGTGATGTTGTGAAACATGTTCACAAAATCTTCAGCCTTTTGACAGCTGAGGTTGGCCTGCAGGTCGAAAGGAGACTTATAAGCCTCTAAGAAGGCGCAAGAATTGCGACAAACATACCACCTCCGGGCAATTGAATGACCACATTGCGCATCGTCACACGGGGGAGAGGAAATTCAATTGTGAATTCTGTGACTACTCTACAGTCACCTGGGGCACACTGAATCGTCACATAGGGACCCACACGAAAGAAAAACCCTATAAATGTCCATTCAATGGATGCGAATATTCAGCTGCTCGATCTGAAGTCCTGAAACTCCATGAGATGGTTCACAAGGGAGAAAGACCTTGGAAATGTCCTCATTGTCCCTACGCTTCAACAAAAAAACCTAAATTAAAAGTTCATTTGAAGAAACATGAAAATTTGACGGATGCAGGTAAAAAAACTGGAAATCAGAGAAGAAAACTAGAAGCCTTTAAATAAATGAAATTTTCATTTTTCACTATGAAAAATAGGTTGATGTGATTTTGATTAGAGGAAGAAGAAGGAATTTTAAAAATTGGTCCTCCATTTCATTCAACATCACCTCCCCATCGTACTCATGTCCAACTTAAATCTCCAATAAATCCAATTTAATTAATTTGCAAAGTCTGTTGTAAAAGTTGAATGAAGACACATAAAATGTGATTGCTTCTTTTTAGTAGTTGTGATTTATATTCAATAAATTTAACTGTCAAAACTGACTTGGTGGTTTTACAAACCACAGAACTAATTTTGGGCTTGTAATTTTACTTTTGGATACCTGTCATAGTGTCCTCATTTGAAATCAGTTTATATTGTAACTGTATGATTATGACACTTTAATAAATCAAACAAACAAACAAACAAACAGATTGTTCTTCCGGTTTCTCGAATGCATAAAGCGGACATGAGGATATGATGTACAAGTTGTCGTAGATATCATAAATTCCCTTCGAAAGTCCAAATTCTAACTAACAATTGTAAGATAATATTTAGTGAAAGTTGACTCAAGGATGCTGTAAAAAAAATTTGTCATAAAAGTAGACTTCGAGAAAAAAAAATTAAAACCGTCACTTCGTGACGCTTTCAGCCGCCGAATTATTTTCTGGAAGCGAAGCCGCAGATATGTCAGTTCCTTCCGTCTGATTCGTCTGATTTGTAATAAAATTCAAAGTATGATTATAATTCAATCAAAATTTTCCGTGCTAAAGCCATGCCGAATGTTCCCAACTTTTTATCTTAATCATGTTGTTTCTACAGGTCTATTTTTGGTTTTAGAAACAAGTCGGAGCATCGAAAACCGATATTTCGCTGATTTAGAGCTGCTCAGAGTTTTGATCCGAGCTCGGGGCAAAATGAGAAAAGTGCGCACGGACGGACGGACAGACGAACGGAAAAACGATGTCAATAGGGAACTTCGTTTAACTAAAAACTGCCTACTGAAATTAAAATTCCAGTATTCATAAATCAAATGCAAGCGAATCTATAGGAATGACCTTGTCCGGTCTGAAGGGGCTTATCAGGGCATGTTTTACGGCTTAACGGTGTATAATTTAGTTGTATGCTGCCTATTTCTGCGTACGTAGCCGGGCTACGGTAGCCCTTTTAAATTGAAAAATGAATTGAATTGTAGCCAATGCTTTCACAAATTTCTCAATTAAATGCCCTATACTCAATAATGTGTGCCCTTTGTGGAAATCACAAAAAGGTCACCGGAATTTTTTTTCAATGGATGTGCCCTTGTTTATTTTTGAGTTAAAAATTTGAAGTGGGCAGTTTTTCAGTAAAACTTCTGCCTTTTATGGATTTTTCTACTTAGTCATTTTGTCTTAAAATATGCTATGGGGCGTATTCCCTACCATGAAAACGATTAAACCAGGGTTTCGCTCCGGTCCTAGACCCAAGGCGTCGATATACTTGTCTCAATTAGAAGTAACACTTTTTAAAATAGTTGTCACACATAGAGTCAGTATTAATTGAAATAAACGAATTAACAAAAAGTCGTTTTTATTGTCAAAATGAGTCATTTTATTGTAAAAAAAAGATGTCCCCATGAGAAAATTCAAAACCTAACCATTGATAATCATGAGATTCATTTCTTGCAAGTCGCGAGCGAAACGACAATTGTTAGACGTTAATGATTAGAGCAAACAGTGAAACTACTTTCAGGGAATTCTTAACTATTACTCTGAGGGCCGGATAAGGTGTTGAAGTACAATAAAAAAAAATCTATTTTATTTTCCATCGACTGGTTACAACTAAGCTCCTTGTTTTAAATTTATTCATTATGTTTACCAAGCAAGAGCCTGCTCTCCTCTCATCGTGAAAATTGTTAGTTTGACAATACTGCAATTATTCTCAACTACTTCAAATAGCAACTACAAATCGATGAAAATATTCAAAAACTCCGATCACACCCAAGTACGAAGTACATTGTCATCGAGTAACATGGAGTGACATGATATCACTAACATCGTTAGTAAGGAAACGATTTGAAAGCTGATATACTTCCATTTTCATTATCGCCACTCTAAAAACTTTAATGTAATTCACTCTTAAAGTTGTATTAAAAATTCTAGTTGTTGCCAGTGAGATGTCTATCAAGTCAGTTGTTTAGCATATAATCAATTTTATTTGACATAACCTTTGTCATTTTACCCGAATGACATTGGCATTATATCCAAACCCAGCAACAACTTCTTTTCTCTTTACGTCACAGTGAACGGAATCATCGTCAAAAACGAACGTGAGCATATCAATTGCCGACATCAGCAGAAATCGTGTATATTTAATTATAGAGGTTTTCGTGAACAAAAGCTGCAGAAATTGTCATAAGCTCTTCTCTTTTAATCACTTCTTCCTTATATACATCCAACTCCATTTGTTTAGTGCTTTAGACGCCGACAACTCAAAGATTTTATTTTAATTGCAAGATTCTATGAAACAACAACATGAAAGAGAAGTTTTTTCTCAAACGATAATTGGAATCATCACTCATCATTGATATTTTCTATTGTCTAATATATTATTACACTTTTCAAACTGCTAGTAGTAACTTTATCCTTAAGAATGAACAACCTTCACTTGGGTAAATATTTGGATGACAAATGTCACATTTATTGGGAGATAGATTTTTGATGGGAGGACAGATCAGAAATAAATTTATTACAGATTCGGGCGATGTCACACTGATTTCTGTCTAGGAGATAGATTTTAATTGAGAAGATCTGGGATGGATCGGAGACAGAATTAGGAAGACCCTTAATTTAGGATTTAGATACTACATAAAAACGACCAAACTCCCAGGCCTCTAATAACGTTCGCCCAAATCCTTAAATAAATTATTGATTCCGCTGTACTAAATGGTGCACAGGTAGTTGGTATTGAAAATAAACACGTTTTCAATTCTCAATTGATTCACTCTACAACTTCAAAGCTGATCAGAGACATGGAAATGAAAATCTTTACCTTCCTTCTCTGCACTTTTTTAACAGCAAACACCCAAATGGTAGTGACCACGGAAATGCCACAAATCTCACTCAAGACTTCACCAGATCATTCAGTACAACGAGACACAATTCATGTCCTTGATCTTTTCAAATTCTCCAGACTCACCATTCACGTACCTCCAACAGAATCCATTTTATCACAACTGCTCATCATCCATTTTCAGAATGATCAAAGTCCATTCAAACTTTGTTCCACAAACTACACAGATCTGTGTGAATCCTTCGATAGACCTATTTTCCTGGGTCCAGTAGCCCATCTCCTGGTGGCTGAACAAACTTCACCACCTTCTACAACTCTCACTTTTGTCCACATGTTTTTCCAAGCCTACATGCAAAATCAAAATCGAAGTGTCCTGCACGACTTTGTCGGGATTTTTCATAGAGCTCACCAGTTTGTAAAATCACCACCAGAAGGCTTCAAAGTAAGCCCTGGTGTCAAGGAATCCTGCTTTGCCCCAACGAATGTATTTGAATTTTTCATGCAACTCGAAACAACACAAATAATCTCTGCATCGATTGTGGACCCTTTCTACATTGAGGCTGATCCCTGGGTCAAGGTGATTGACCTTGATATAAAATCACTTGTTCAATTGAACAACCGAAAGAACTTGATCGATTTTCTTTCAAAAGTTAGAAAGTACACGAGGAGTCAAAGAAAAAAATTTTGGCTTGGTAACTACATTCAGTATGTCACTGACCCGAGAACCATCAGTCTCATCAAGAATGGCGTATTGGACTGGACAACGAGACAAATTTTGATGCAAAAACTTCCTGTATCAGGAGGCCTCAAAATGTACAGCGACATCCTTGGGCACTTAAACATGACCGTAGATACAGGACCTTGGTATTTGCGGCACAAAAGAAAACGTTGCAGCACATCCATACTGCGTTGTACAGCCGGTAGCCGTCAACAATATTTTCATGCTACTGATCACATGAAATTGATGTCAAACCGCAATTATGGGATTCTGTATGAGAACAGTAGGGGACTCATTCCACAGGAAGCAGAATTTGCCCTCCTGTCGCTATTCACCCCCTTCACATGGGAACTCTGGGTTCTAATTGGAATATTTGGATGGATTTTGATGTGCAAACGATTTGGACGAGATTTCGGCTGGGTCATCATGACAGTGATTACACCACTATTTCTACAGATTTTGCCACAACGGCGACATTTTTCTCATTCGATAAAGTCGCAATACATTTGGATCGCAGTGAGTTTTTTACTGGTTCAATTTTATTTGATGGAGCTTCAGAGCAGTCGAATTGTCAATAAAGTTGAGATACAGGAGAGTAGCGTTGAACAGCTGGTCGAGGCAGGATACACATTTATCACAAACACCCGTGAAGAGAGCATCAACGAATTTCTGAGGATGCATCTGCTTAAGTTGGCAAAACTGTCGAATACCTGGGACCCGAGGTTGGGCCTTATAGCGAACAATTGGTACCGCAGTAGTAATCTGCATGAACCGGTGATGTCCGGGTCAAAAATGATGAAATATTCTCAAGCTCTTTTAATTACATCTGATGTGGTTAATGACATGGCGCTTTATCATACCGCCGTCGACCGTGTCAATTACAGCGTGTTGAAGAAGAGTATCAATATTGCGACGTCGTATGCAGCATTCTCAGCACCTAATTTGGATATCGTCTTAGAGGCTTATAATCAAGCTGTAACTAGTGGACGCCTCGAACTTTGGGATAAGATCAGCAAATTTGTCAACAGCAGAGTTCGGATTCGGGGTAAGTGGGAACATGATCGGAGAATTTGGAAAATGTATTCTCTTGATGAGATTGAAAAGGTTCATTTGGAGAACTTGGGAACGATGAAAAATTCGCTGGTGAGGTCAGCATTTTATATTTTTGGAGGTGGGGTCAGTTTAGCAGTTGCTGCTGGCATTGGAGAGAAAATCAAGATGGTTGTTGGAAATAGATGACGGTCCCACTAGATTAGATTTGATGGATTCATTGGGTATTTGAGGAGAGAAGATGTTTCATATATTCGAGGTTAAGTCTCTTTTAATCTAAAATAGTGTTTTACATTCACCAAATATGTCCTTGTGGTGTTAGTTAAGCATAATTTCTTATCATAAACACAATTACAGGTGCAAAATTTAAAACTATCACTACTTGACTGTGTCAGCCGTCGAATTGTAGTCTGCGGACTGGAAGCGAAGGTGTAGAGATCTTAGTTCGTTCCGTCTTAAAGGGGTGATTGATGGACGATTTAGAATTAAAAATTGTCAAGGTTCTGTGAGTACTGAACGCACAGAGACGGTGTTGGTGTTAAATGCACTGGAGAATAAAAGAATGTCCTCCAAATCACTTTGAAAACGCAGTTTCAAATTTTAAATCACGTTGAAAGCCAATTAAAACCTTACCTTATGGGTCCATAATGTTGAATAATTTTACAACACAACCTTGAAAGCATTTTAATGTGACGTGATTTTCTTCTGGTCATTTGACACCTAACAAGCCAAGATTAATGATTGGGTGAATATTGAGGGAGAAGCAAATTTAACTAATTAATATTTGCTTAAATGGGGGACAGGAAAGGCAACCGGCTCCAATGATATCGCATCGCATGTGAACACATAATGACAAAAAATTGTCATTTTTTTCTGGCTTCCAAACCAAAATTCTCTTTGGATTCAACATCAATTGACAAATGATTGAACATCAATAAATGTTCAACCAAATTTATTAAACTTGTAATAGTGGGACTTCTATTCATAATGCATAAATGATTTCTTGTGATTGAAAATGTCAGTACAATTTATTTTAGTTTTTAAAGTTGTGGCTTAAATTGAATTTTAAAATAAGAATCTAAATTAATTTCAATTGCAAAATACGAACTGAGTAAAAAATTAAAAACGAGATGAAATGTGGAAGTTGACATGCAGGTTCCACATACTTCTCATCATCTCGTTTTCGTTTGAAGTACCACCAGGCTGAAATATTCGTGTAGGTAGCAAATGGGACAAACCCCCATTTGGGGGGGTTTAGGTTGAAGAAATCCGGCAATTTTCTATCGAGGTCACAAATTACTCATCACTTCACTTAAATATTCAACTAAATTACAGTTTTGTTCAGACATCCCTTTATTCTGCACGAACCTGCCCACCTTGTGTCCTCTCGAAATGACATGAACTAAAGTATTCCCCTGAGGGACTCTTAGAAGATCCACAAAGGAACAATAGAAAAGGTTGTTGAGGTTCCTTTTGACTTTTCTTCAGTCACCATCTACGATATGAATTGTCACATGAGGACGCACACGAAAGAAAAGCCCTACAAATGTCAAGTCAAGAAATGCAAATATGAGGCAGCTCAATCTTCGAATGTCAAAATGCACGAGATGATTCATAGGGGAGAGAGACCTTGGAAGTGCCCTCAATGTCCCTACTCTGCAGTTCAGAAGTCTAAACAAAAAGTTCATTTGAAGAAACATCGAAAACCGACTGACTCCATTCTCAGGTCAAAAGCGACTGTGAGTGGGGGAAATATATTGGAATGGTCGAAATGCACAATTGGTGGATATGATTTCAGTTGTGGGGAGGAGAAAGAATTGGCCCTCCATTTCAATCAACATCAACTCCCCTTCGTCCTCATCCACAAATTGTGTCTGGGTAAAAAACTTGACGATGAGGAGAGTTAATTTCTTCGACAATTAGAAAATATGAAGGTGGTGAGGGTGTGGCCATATTTAACTTTGATTGATTGTACAATAAATTTGATGATCATTCACATCAATCTAATGTCCCATTTCAGTGCTGCTCAATTTATTTCTGATTTGTAAATATTTTGTTTCCTTCTGCAATAACAGCAGTAGCTTATTATGAGTGGAATTCATTAGACATTAGATTTTAAATGTACAAAGTTGTGGGGGTGATATAATTTGGAATTAAATCAATTTAACACAGATAAAAATGTGTTGTGTGCTTTTGTTAATAAAATTTTGATTGATTTTAAAATTGGGTAAAAATATTGAAAGTTCAGGTAAAAATGCTGAATGTACCAGTAAATTTTTTACTGGTCACGAGAGGTGGTTTGCTTGATTCAAGTAGCTGTTAGAGAGCTGCGAATGCACTGTCATTTTTCACTTGAATTTTCTTCTTTTTTACCTGAACGTTCAATATTTTTGCCGGTAAAAAATTTACATGCACTTTCAATATTTTTATGGTAATTTCTAATTAAAATACCTGAACAAAAAATAGCAGCTTTTTCCTCATAGAGTATTTGTCTGATAAATCCAGGACGCTTTTAATTGTGGAGGCGAAGCATTTCCACAAAACTTGAAAATATAAATATGCAAAAATAATAATATACAGAATGGCGATGACCAAACGTTCAGAGTTGAAATTTGCTCACAACGGGAATGTCGAAGAGGATTATTTGAAGACTGTCCAATCCTTTGACTATTCTCTTATTCTTAAAACTGATGTTTTCTAAACCCATCGGGCATTTGCATCCCACGAGAATCAAGATAGTGGCTACCTGTGGAATTCATAACTACTGGGACAAGTAGCAACAGGTTCGTTATGAGGGCACATCAATTTAGTTACATTTCGATTTTATTAGATTCTTGAGTTTTCTGCTCTGGCTAATTTTGTGGCTGCGATTTTTTTCCTCATGGAAATCATATTTCACATCAACTGGTTTTGTCGAAGGATGTGGAGCATGTTCAGAAATAATTGGAATCGCTTGATATATCGGATGTTCTACATCATCGTGACGATGGGTGAGAAGCTGGCGGAGAGTCTACATTCGTTGTGGTGCCATATTGAAAGCAAAAAACGAATGAGCTCATAATAAGAATTTCAGAATAATAAACAAGCAAAATGTCAGAATGACTCATAAAATCGGTATATCTTTGTCAGCCTCATGCTAATTGCAATGATTCGGGTAACATCGATTTTCGCCCTTATCTCCATCAAATGGTATCACTTCTGAACGGGAATTGATTGGAAACAGCATCCCAGTGATAGGAGCAGCTCGATATCATCCATTTGACAATTAACTTGACTTTAAATGCCACTGGAGGTCATAGAATGATATTTTGCCCATACGGATCAAATTAGGCATTAGTCGCCATTTTTTTCAGGGTTGGAGGACAGTTTGGAGTCTATATCACCTTGTAGGTCACTTGGGTCGGGTTTAAGTTTGAATTGACATTAACTGGTGCACAAAAATATTTCCAGTTTTCACCGATTTTACGAATCTTTTGTTGGGTAGTTAACAACGTTTTCAAAAAATATGACACAGAGCCCAGCAAGAGACACTTTTGATAATGTCACTATCCATTTTTATTGAAATATTTGTTTGTAGAGGAGTGAGAACTTTCCGACATGTCGGATAATAAGTAAGACACTGCACTCTTAATTAAAATAATAATTAATAGTGCGGTATCCTTTCCAAATTTGAATTAGAGAAAAAATGCTGGCGTTTCAAATAATATGCCGGTGCTTGTCAACTGAGAGTGTTTGTAAAATGTGTGTGCATGTCAGTATTTGTTTCTTTCACTACTTCCCAACTATTTAAATGTATGTAAAGGCTCTTTAGAGTTTTTACCAAATCAAATGAAATCGACATTTGGAACTCGGAAAGCGACAGAAATTGTTTTAGATTTGTTTGTTACTATCAGGTAAAAGCATCCCGTATTTGTCTCTTTTTCTGAACAAGGATGAATACTGATGGAGTAATTTGAGAATTTGATTATTTTGATTCTGCTGGAAATCAAGTGGGTGACGGGTTTGTTGGAGACAAAGTGGAGGAAAATAAAGGGAAAGTACCCACCCGAATACCTACTGGGAGACTCAAATTAAAACTCATTTGAATAATTTTATGGGTGGTGGAAGGAGAGTTGTTGAATTCGAATCAAAACCTCCTTCTTCAGTCGATCCATCTCCAAGGGGATTCGAAATGCCCGGTCGTACATCATGGGAAAAAGAAAGAGAGAGGAACAACCCCAGATTATGCAAAATAAAGTTGCATTGAAACTTGATCCGAGAGTTCGAAAGGCCATGAAGGAGCCAACGATTCCACCAAAGAGACAATAGATCTTAAACATGAAAACAATGAGGGTGTTGCCCTCATTAAAGAGTTGGATAAGAAATTGCAATTTCCGAATTTCCATGCAAGAATCCATGACATTTTGAAAAGCTGTTTCCAATGGGATTTTTCTGAAACGACACAAATTAATTAATCTAAATGAATCTATTGAATAAAGTTTATTCACTAAAATATTACCCCAAATTCTGTTGAAGGGATTTAAATTTCCAGATGCAATTCTGAAAGAATAGGAGCTCATTTAGAACAAAGAATTGAGCTGAAGCAAATAAGAAGACGATGATGAAACTTTCAACCATGAAGAGGATGAACCAACAAGTCGGAGATTTGTAGGCAATTGGCACGACCGAGTAGAGCAATTGAGGTCGTGATGGGTCAGAGGCCAAGGCGAAGAGGCAGGTGATGGCACAAATGCAAGTCAAAATAAAGGAGAATTGTGTATAAAGTTCTTGAATTGAAAACTCCCTCCATTTCCGAATTCCCAATTCTAACAAAAAGAATTTCTCAACATAAATCCATTTCCCCTTTATCAGGTTATTCAAAAATCCAACAGAATTCTGAACCAAATGGCACTAGAAATATCTCGTTAATTTTACTCAGCTTTTCCTGCGAATAGCGAGACAAGTCGTCAATCTCAGCTGTTCGATTTCCTAATATAAAATGATAGAAATCTACATTTTGAGATGCTTGTGAAATAGGTAGTGGTGCCTTTTTAACCTGCAAAATAATGGCCGAGGAATTCTCGGCGAGGATGGTAACTTCATGTGACTGGTCTGGCGTGGCCTGAGAGTGACCTACCTTGGAGCTAAAATCCTGAATGAGAAAGAAAATATTTAAAATCGAATCTTACCCTGTGGCAGTTTGTCGTGGAAATGGCTATTGAAGATGACGATACTGATGTCAGGACAACGAATCCAGAGTAAGTGAGCGATTGAAAAACCAACAAGTTCAAAACTCAGTAACC
Organism: Arrhopalites sp. Gr-Col-00791; assembly: GCA_034694425.1. Taxonomy (NCBI): domain Eukaryota; kingdom Metazoa; phylum Arthropoda; class Collembola; order Symphypleona; family Arrhopalitidae; genus Arrhopalites; species Arrhopalites sp. Gr-Col-00791. Next base: position 25,941 of record JAQHQX010000032.1, read on the forward strand.
CCAAATGGACGGCCAGGAAATGATTAGAATATTCGTCACTTACGATCGACTCGATTAATCTGAAGAGACTGTAAATAAAATGGAGAAGGTTGACTACAAGAAAAATTTTCCACAAGTTTTTTCTCCATTTGAAAGTCTCCTGTATCAATCCCGTATTTGGGTGGATTTTAATCGGGAGTTTCCTGCCACTTTGTGTCACCTTTCATTTTCTACTGGTTTTTGCCACTGGCAGATGAGTTTTCGTGTCGTGGAACCGAAGGCGGACCCTACAATAATGGAAGCCTGGGTTGGGTGTACCCAATGACAGGCATCACAATTTATTAATATAAAAGCATCTACTGCATGTCTTCTCAGCAATTTCGTAAGTAAAAGGCTGTCTCGACACCAGCTCGAATATTGGAAATAAACCTCTCAACTAAATCGATTGCACGTGTCAAGTACTTTGCTCGTAGCTCTGAATAAGAGTTCAATTTCATCAAGGTCTCACTGTTATTTTTCACCTGAATTTTATGTTTTTACCTAAGTTTTCAATATTTTTGCCTTTACTTTCAATTAAAATACTTGAGAAAAAAATAACAGCCATTTGAATACGTTTTTATCATTAAAAAAAACTTATCAACGTGAATGTTTTGGAATATAAACTAAGTAATTTGTTTGTGTTAACTACTGACCACACTAGTTATCAACCCTCAAGATTTCAGGTCTCTCCTAATTCTCTAATATCCCAATTCAAAGCTGGTTAAGCATTAGACAAACTTCATTGAAACAGAAAATTCAGCTAAGATGGATTAGTGGACTCTACATTTTCTGGTATTCGAAGTCCTTGTAAAAACAGTCCTGTATTCTTAGAAACCGAAAAGAGACACTTTATTATTGTGAATCTGCTCCAGATGTAAATGAGTTCAGTCTTCGAAATTAACTTTTTCCTGTGAGTTTTTGGGGTTTTTGGGTATCAAATGGGTATCAAGTTTTTGGGTTTATGTTGCTCTTCAGTTTTTCAAACACTCCATCTACTGATATTACCCCTGTTGCAGTCCTTGAACCACTAGGTGGGGTTTTTTGATTACTCAAAAACCCAAAAACTCATCGGATTTTTGAAAAACTTGAGGTTTTCCTTACACTGAATGCGATTCAAAATTGAACTACAGCCCACCAAACTCGCTACTTTTTACCTGCATTAATTCTGCCACAAGAACACCAGCAAGTTTCTAAATATCTGGTCGAATCAGTGAGGATGCCATCCTTGGCTTCCAGACGACTTTCTCCTGTAATAAAAGTCCTGCTAGTAGGATCATTTTCACTAGTACACATTTTAGTTGTTGATGCTCAGCCCCAAACATCTCTGAAGATTCCTCTGGTCAGCCTGGATGAGATTCTTTGTGATGCTAAGTTATGTCTCCTCACAACGATTTATACAGAATCATTCGAAGATATTCTTGCTGTGTCGAAACAATATCGCTTCTTTAGCACAAGTCACGTCACAAGTATCACCAAACTTGTTGTTTCTCGGAGTCATATATGGACATGCATTTGCCCAAGGTCGCCCACAACGACGCTGGATCTCAAATTTACAACGTGTCATGTAGTAATTTATATTTATCCGACTGCTATCAAAACAATCAGACGACCCCATATAAAACTAAGATATCCAAAAGGAGATTACCAAGGATTAATGTACGTCCCTTGGCAATATATTCGTTGGCGTGTTGACGATCTCAACTTGCACAGGATGATCAATCTGTTTCTTCTTGTATGTGATACAAAAGTCAGAGTCCTCGAGACGATAGACTTTGATTATAATGTCCCTGGATTTCCAGTCAATGTCCTCACAGCTTTCGTATCCATCTTTGAGATCGTTCGACATGAATCAGGTAAGCAGACAACTTTTGAGTTGAACGATTTCCAAACTTTAGAAAAACGTCTGTTAAAAGTCACTTCTCTGACAATGTTCATGAAATGGATCTATAGGCAGTCAGTCTAGTGGTAGACTCCGTAATTTATGAAACTTTTAACTAAGAAATGTGCAGATTGAACTGCGATTAGTTAATTATTTTGAACCGAATTCTTAATTAGCAACATGAGAAATCCTTCACATGATTAAAGAGAATTTAATTCATTTTACACAGGCCTTTATAGTACAAAAATGAAAAGCCCTAAAATATTCTGATTCCATACTCCGATTCAGAATGTCAAAATCTATTTGTTCAACAATTTTCATAGTCAAAAATTTGAAACGACTCTAGAACCAAAGACAATTAATTTTGA
>JAQHQX010000033.1:0-27827 GCA_034694425.1 Arrhopalites sp. Gr-Col-00791
TCCCATGCCTGCCCAACACAGTGGGCATTTCCTGGGAATTCCCGGGAATTCCCATTTGGGAATTCCTCGGGAATTCCCGAGCCACAACCCTGGATGGAGAAAATGGCTACAAGGAATGAGGTAGCTGCAATTTGTGTTGTGATGGTGATCCAAATATCCATTTGAAATGGCTGCAAATAGACAGCAAATGACTCCCGGAATGTCTGGACGCTGTCTGCCGTGATGAACTTGAAATTTTCAACTGATCTAACTGCACACATCTCCATCTTATATACACTTGACAAGTAATTCGAAAAATCTCTTCCGTTGGGGAGCCAAAAGCGTAAGTTGAGCCTAAACTGAGTAAACTGAGAAACCAATTTCCCTTGTCGAAATAAAAAATGCCCAATTGTCCCTTCTGTCCATTCGAAACAAGTCACAAATACAATCTTAATCGTCACATTCGGAATCACACTGGGAAGCGGCCCTTCAAATGTCTCCATCCCCAATGCCAAAAGTCATTAAAGTCAACTGGACATTTAAAAGTTCATGAGGTGGTCCACACCGAAGAGAAGAAATTTGAGTTTTCTGAATTCACCCAAAAATACAGTAAAAAATATAGTGGATATCCAATCCACAAGAAGATTCATTTGGATGAGAAACCTTTCGCCTGCTCCCAATGCTCATACACAACCACCCGAAATGTGAATTTACAAACTCACATGATTCGCATTCATTCTGATGATCGACCATTTAAATGTGGACAATGTAGTTATGCAGCCATAATAAAAAAAGAATTGAATCGTCATTTGAGGGTGCATTTGGGTGGGGAGGAGAAGGAGAAGCTCAAAAAACATGAATGCCCCCACTGCCCCTATAAATCCATTCGACAAAGCAACTTGAAAGTTCACTTGAGGACCCACAAGGGGGAAAAGCCTTTTCTTTGTCCCCACTGCCCACACAAAACCAACACGTTAGGAGGTTTAAAGATTCACATTGCCCATAGTCACACGGGAGAAAGGAAATTCAAGTGTGAATATTGTGAGTACTCCGGAGTCGCTAAGAGCGATTTGAATGTTCATATGAGAACTCACACGGGTGAGAAACCCTACAAATGCGCATTCGACGGATGCGAATATTCAGCTGCTGTACCTTCAAGACTCAAAATACATGAGATGGTTCACAGGGAAGAGAAGCCTTGGAAGTGCCCTCAATGTTCCTATTCTGCAGTTCAAGAAGCCAATTTGAAAGTTCATTTGAAAAAACACGGAAATGAAGGAAACTTTTCCAAAAAGTCAAAAGGTGGCGGAGGTAAAGCAATTTTGAATTTTAAATGTGGGGTAGGAGGATGTGATTTTGTGGGTGGAGAAAAGAAACTGGCCCTCCATCTGAATCAGCATCAACTCCCCACCGTCCTCATTCTCAAACTACAACCAAAAAATTAAAAATGTAGTTGGGAATTCAAGTCAATGTTGTGTGAATGTGTTCACAAGATGATGAAAATGAATACTAATCCCGACAAATACTTTTTGTGTTGATTCATTGTCAGCACTTGAATTAAATAACAATTGAGCCGAGATTGTCATCGAATTGACAATCGTAATTTCATGTTGTTGGGTCAATCAAGAAATTAGGGTCCGGATCGCACTAAAACCCGAGCCATACCCAGACTTATCAGTGTTTTCAGGTACATCTAACCTAAACAAATAATTCTCAACCTATCGGGTATTGTCTGGGTATTGGTTTTAGTGAGTCCCAGAAATTATGAAATAAAAAATAAATCACAATTAAAATTTCTTGTCTCATGAAATTAATTTCTGTTCTCTTGAAATGTCTACAATTGTTCATCTGTAAATAGTTGTCAGTTTTTATTGTCCAATTAAATGAAAGGCTGACTAAACCATAAAATTACAAAATTTAAAGTGCAAATCGATTAATTTAATTTTATAAGAACAATCGGGATTGGTGTTAGCATTCGCTTGATTTCTTTCACAGAAATATTCACACACACAAATTCATAACACTTTCAAGAGGGTTTCACTAGAGAGGGACAAATTATCACCACCATTCACAAACACAATATTTGAATTTCACAATTGATTTTTATGTCCACTCCAAGACCGGTAAAGTTCGGAACATTCACTTGGTTTTACGGCAATGAGGATACGGTTTAGCAGCTTTCTGATTAGTCAGTATGGGAAAGTTGTAGGTACCTTTAAAATAATGAATGGTAAATACAATTGAACAAGGGAAAAACTGAAGCAACGAACAGAATAGAGCAACTCTGTTTTCAATAAATTTGTATCCCAATATCAATACTAATTTTGCTAATGCTGAATTGAAGCTCACGAAATACCAGCTCCTCATTCCACCAGTCACGCGATTTATTCTTCAAGCGCCTTCATTCTTAGCCCCATCAAAACTGCGTATGAACTCCATAGGACATTCTAATATAGAAAGTTTGCACTTGGATAAAGTCAAAAGATGTCTTCACATCCATATCGTGGTTACAGCCTCTGTCTCTTTTCCCTTTGGCTCAGAATTCAAACCGAGGCATTTCCATTGTTCCACTTGTACAACCCAAATGAATCAGCACCAGAAATAAATTTTTCAAGACTTCTTGGAGAAACCATGAACTATTTCGTCTTCATCGAATATGAGAACACCAACCCCGAACAATTTCCTCATCACTCGACCGAATCGTTTCCACTCGTCCTTTGGTCAACCCATCGGGTTTGGTACCCCAGGGACGACAATACAGGAATGCTGGATAAAATTTCACATTACAGAAATGTAGGGAAGAGTGTCGTAGGAGATTTAAAACATTTGATTGGTTACGTATTCGTCTACATAATTGGGGTTGAAATCAGATATCCAATTTTTGCATTGACGATGTCAAGAGTATTCCCTCTTGTCACTGGAGAAAATTTGTATGCAAAATTGATTCTGGTGGTACACACCAGAGGGAGCCAGATTACGTGGTACCCTAATACGTTTCCGCACGTTGGACACCTTCCTCTAATTATTCTCGACATGACATCTAGGAACAAGATAATGGGCCGATGTTACTGCCACATTTGTAAAAATGGTGCAAACGCTACACAAGTATTCACTTGTCCAGATTGGCCAGCAGGTGGAGTTTCCAAAACAGTGAACGTAGTGTCCTGTATGAGTGAAATGATAAAATGCTACGATGGTTTATACCAGGACAGCAAAGGTGTCCAATGGATTGCAGCAGAAAAATATGAACATGATCATTTTGATTCATTCAGTGAAGTCTACTATCTGGCCGAAAAGGAAGAGAAAGTTAGTACAGGACAAGCAAATCCTTTTAGTCGAGAAAATCCTTTAGACATAAAATATGCTCTACCATCTCACATCCTTTCAAGTCTCAATCAAAGTCTGGACAAAATGGTAGCCAAAGACGCCGGCTACCCCGCTGTTGCATTTCATGTGGGGAGTTGTGATGAGACGATGAGGAAACCTGTCTCCATATTTTTTACAGGTGAAATTGCAGCTCAATATAAATTCATCACATCACATGGAATAATTGAAGCCACCGAGTCAATTCATTTTTTTCTGGTGCCATTTCGAATGCTGTCTTGGCATACTCTGTACTTGACCATTCTCATGACATCTATATCACTGTCGCTTCTTGCCCTTACTATTGGTCTCATTAGCCGACACCAGGGAACGCCAATTGAAAGAAAAGGTCGCATTGATTCAATAAAGCGAAGTCTCTGTAAGTTGACGAGTGGAGTTCTGGCAGGGTTGTGGTGGATTTTCAAACTTTTGCTTGAACAACCTGATCTGAATGCAACTTGGAAATATCCACCAGTCGTTGAATTGGACTCTGATAGGCCCAAACAAGGTGAGTCCAACATGATCAGGGTTGATGGAGATTTAGATACAGAACAGAACGGTAAGAGGTGGATTCGAATTTGTCGCCTCATATTTGGTTTGTGGCTCCTGATGGGTCTGGTTCTCACAAACGCCTACAGAGGGATCATCAAATCGGAATATTCAGCACCATATCCGTTCCGTACAAATTGGACGAAATTGGTTCAATTCAACTTGACTGAGGGTGGCTGGCGTATTTTTCTTGCTGAACGGGGTGTCTCATGTCCAATAAACCATTTCATATTGGGACCTCATGAATGCTTGTCAGGTTCTGGTATGTGCACTGAGGTATCCCATACAGTCTATACTGTTATAAATTCCACCAAAAGTGTACAACCCAAGTTATTTCTGGTCCAACTGATTTTTTCCTTTTGGAAGGACGTGCTGAGCTGTCATGATTCTTGCACGTCCTTCAAGTGCGAATCGTCGCATTTTGACCTCCAGGCTAATCTCAGTTGTCAAAAGGCTAAAGAATTCATGAATATTTATTACAACATCAAAAATACTTGTAGAAAGGAGCTGGAAGCGCCATCTGAACTATTTGCCAAGACTTTATCAGGACCCAACAAGACTCTCATTATTGTTCTAAAAAAGGATTTTGAATACTTTTGGAATCTGTTTAAAATTGCGATGCGAGATGATGCTGATTTGAAATTTTCTCATAATCGACTGACTCCAGATAATTTTCTGAAACAAGACGAATGTTTATCGATTTGGATTGTACGAATGGGACTGCCACATGGTCAGAACGACCGATTCCATGGACTTTTAATGAAAGGTAATTTTCCACAACCCCATTTGCATTTCATGTACAATCAAATCACTTCACTTTTCTCTGCTGGAATTTACAAACTCTGGACCAGGTGGCAACACGTTCGATTTGGATTCGAATTTAAGGAGGAATATAAAAATGAATTTATTTCAGATGTAAATGGAGTTTACCGTCAATTGGAATTTCGAAGCTCGAATATTCATTTGATATTTCTGTTGCTGTCATTTGGCTTAGCAGTTGCCATAGCAACTCTACTGATTGAATTATTAGTTTGTGTTCTACGACACCTTTACAATGGCATCGTTTGGAATTGGATAGTTTGGATGGTTTTGAAATCGATCCAACTTTAGTATTCAATTAAATTGTTCTTTGGTTCAGACTTTCCATCGAAACAATAAAGCCCATTCTTTGTCCTTTCTAACTGATATGAATTGATGTTTCCCCATGAGAACTTCCCCTGAGAGGCTTTGAAGTGGCCACCAACATAAAGGAACAATAGAAAAGGTTGTCCAAGTCACTTTTGAGTCTTTTTATAAAGTCCAAGTAGAGGCAAAACCTTAGAATCCTCCAGACTTGATCAACGAACAAGCAAATAGATATTCATTTGTGAAATATTTTACATTTAAACCATTTCACAAACTGAATAAGTTATTCTGAACCACAACTAAAATTTTCTGAATAAAATCTAAATTGGAAACATTCAATCAATCAACTATTTTACAAAACGGTTCTGGTTGGATCCTCTAGTTTCACAAAATTTGATTTAATTTATTGTCAAGCGCAATAGGTTAAGATGAATTGTACAAAAATAACTGAACGACTGTCGTTCAACAACATAATTTCCTACAAGATTCAAATCCGAAATGTTCAACTATTCCTTTTGTCAATTCAAAACAAAGTACAAGAGTAGTCTCAATGTCCACATTCGGTTCCATACGGGAGAGCGGTCATACAAATGTCCCACCCCCAATGTCAAAAATCATTCAAATCAATTTCAGATTTAAAACAGCATGAGGTGGTTCACACCCAAGAGAGGAAATTTGAGTGCTCCAATTGCAACAAAAAATTCACCAGAAGGTTCCATCTAGTTAGACATAACATTCATTTGGATGAGAAACCTTTCGCCTGCCCCAATGCCCATACACAGCCAAACACAAAACAGCCTTACAAAGTCACATGACTCATATTCGTTCGGATGATCGACCTTTAAATGCGGGGGATGCCATTATGCAGCCAAAACAAAAATAGAATTGAACCGTCATTTGAAGGTGCATTTGGGTGCGAAAGACAAAGACAATATTAAGAAATACAAATGCCCCCAATGCTCCTACAAAAGTAGTGAAAAGAGAAACCTGGAACGTCACTTGAGGATCCACACGGCGGAGAAGCCCTTCCCCACTGCCCCTACAAGAGCACCCAATCTGGTTCTTTGAAGGTCCAGCCGGTTGCCAGTTGTCACACGGGAGAAAGGACATTCAAGTGTGAATTTTGTGACGACTCTTCAGTCACCAGCGGCCACCTGAATGAGCATATGAGGACTCATACGAAAGAGAAACCCTACAAATGCCAATTCGAGGGATGCAAGTACTCAACTGCTCGATCATCAGATTTGAAAACACACGAGATGGTTCACAGGAGAGAGAAACCTTTGAAATGCCCTCATTGTCCCTACAAAAGTAGTGGAATGGGAAACATGAAGGTACACTTGAGAACTCACACGTGTGGGAGAAGTCCTTCTCTTGTCCACATTGCCCATACAAGTAGCGAGCGAAGCGAGCTGGGTTAGATGAAACCGACAACACTAACGCCACATACAGGAATTTGGTGAGTACGATGAAGTTCATAAATACACGCTAGATGTCAGTACTGTTCCCCACGGTAAGTCAGTAGTTCTATCATTTTTCGGTAGACTGCGCTGTGATTCACTTTTTAATTTCGTTGACTTCCGGTAGGTGGCGCTGTCATTGGCATGTCACAGAGCCTGAAATACGAAATTACTACTGGGATACGGATGGGATTCGGTTTAGAGGCTGGGATACGAAATTGTTACAGCTGGAATACTGGGATACACCTGGGATACAGCTTTATAAAGACACCAGACCCTGGGATACAGCTTTGAAATGACACCAGACCCTGAAATACGCGTTTTCTTCTGGGATACAAAATTGCTACATCTGGGATACTGGGATACGGCTGGGATACATTTTAGCACACCCCGTTTTGGTTACCAAACGAAGAAGACATATTCGCTTTCCGTGCTGGTATATTGCCTATTGAGATGCCTGTAGTTGGATCAGTTGAAGAATTCAAGTTCATCACAGCAGACAGCGTGGAAACACTACGGGAGTCATTTGCTGTCTATTTGCAGCCATTTCAAATTCCCGTTTGGATCACCCTCATAGCACAAATAGCAGCTACCTCATTTTTATGGCCATTTTCTACATTTTGTTCAGTCAAGAGAATGGGAGGAAATTGAGATGGAGGTTGAAGTTGGTGTTGAAAATTGTTGCGGAAATGTCTTTGTCTGGTGTGAATTCCATTTGGAGGATTCTCATAGAGCAGCCAAATTACGATGAATTTATTCAAAAGTCAGTTGCAAGACATGAAGAGATTCACAAGGGGAAGGGTTCGATAAAAGTCTGGGGATTTGTTTTGGGGATGTGGATCCTGGTGGAACTCCTCCTCACAAATTGGTACAAGTCCATTTTGCAGGCTAACTACATCTTCCCCTTCCCATTTCAGACAAACTGGACCAGCATTGACCAGTTCAATTGGACTACAAGTGACTTTGTTGTCTACTACATTCAGACATGTTGTCAAAAACTTAGATTGAAACTTCCTAAGAAATTTGCACGGTTTGAAGACATGAGCTTTGGAGAACTATATCATTCAGTTGATTTCGGACGGCGGCCCAAATCAGAATTGTTAAATAAACTATATTCACTGACACGTCGTCAGATGGGTATGTGTTTTGGTGTCAGCCTCATTAACTCAGACTACGATTTTGATGCTGACTTGCCGTTTCACAAGTATCCATTTGCACGTAGTGAGCCCTGTAAGAAATTTGTTGATTCTATTCGAGTTCTCAGCAAGCCCAAACCGATTTGTGCTCGACGGTTGAAAGATTCTCAGAAAAATCCCATTGAAAAGTTATTTCATAGATCCAGAACGCTGTTAATTGTGGAAGCAAAGGAGTTCCACACAACTTGGAATACATTCAAAATGGCGATGGCCAAGAATCCAAAATTGAAATTTTCTCATAATGGGAATGGCAAAGAGAATTTTATGAAGACAGTCCAAGCATCGGCCAACAACTCAGCTTTATCCGATTCAAGTGAAGATATGGACGAGGTGAAGCCACTTGGACTTGTGTCGTCGGATATTCACTTGATCTTTGAGTTGGCTGCTCTGGCTAATTCTGTGGCCGTGAGTCTGATGGTCGTAGAATTTCTGTTGAATGTCAAATGGAACTGGCTTTGTCGAAGGCTATGGTGGATGGTGAAAAATACGTGGAACCGCGCGACATATCTAATGGTCTAGATTCGTCGCTGGTTGGGTGAAATTATTTTGTAATGTCAAAATACTCTCCGTGGAACCCCCGTCAACAAATTTTAAATCTCATCAACTTGATGTCTATTCTCTCTGTTTTAAAGGTGTCTTTTACTGTGAGATCTGTATTTCGTTGCCGAAGTTGGTTCAATAAGATTTCAGATTTGGTGATCATTAGTCCATGGGATTCCAATTCACACTACTTGTTAGTAGACATCTAAGTCAACCCTCCAGGTACCTGTTAATGAATTGTCGAAAATCATGCCAAAAATTAAATAAAAATTGAAGATAGCGTTTTTCCATGATTAAATACAAATCATGTTAATGGATTCTCATGAAACTTGGAAGAACGATGTCCATGAACATCGTCAGCCTTGGAGATGGAGTGAAAAATGTATTGACCAGCAAGCATGACCTCTGGAAGTCAAACTCTGGAGCACTTATTCTTTTTGTCACATAGGATGTACTAGGGAGTGCTTTGTGCTGAATTATTTGTGTAGGTCCAACAAAATTAGTTAACATTTGACACATTTTGGAAAGCTAGATTTTCGGATTTAACTGAAAACAATCTGAAATCGGTGTTTGAAAATTCTGTTGACTAAAACTGGCGCCAGATTCGGATTCTGTGTAATTTTTTACCCTCATGTGTATTTTGACACAGTTTTCTGAAGCATAGTGTCTCCGATAATGAGATATTTGCTTATTCGACAGGGTCCTTTTTTGGACAAAATTAAAATTTTATTTATAAAAAATTATTGACAAAATAAATAAGTTTTATTGGCAAATTCAAAATTTTATTTGACAAAAAAATTAACATCCAAGAATTGTGGGGAATTGTGTAAAAAGGCGGGGAATTGTGTAAGAAGGTGGAGAATTGTCAGGGAATTGTGTAAAAAGGCGAAGAATTGTTTAAAATTGTGGAGAAAATCGGGGAATGGTGTAAAAAGGTGGGGAATTGTCAGGGAATTGTGGGGAATTGTGTAAAAAGGTTTCGGAATTGTGGGGAATTGTGTAAAAAGGTGGGGAATTGTGAGGAATTGTGTAAAAAGGTGGAGAATTGTTTAAAATTGTGGAGAAAGTCGGGGAATGGTGTAAAAAGGTTGGGAATTGTCAGGGAATTGTGGGGAATGGTCGGGGAATTGTGGGGAATTGTGTAAAACTGTGGAGAAAGGCGGGGAATTGTGGTGAAAGTGGGGAATTGCGGGGAATTGTGGGGAATGGGTTTTAGATAGACCCTCCAAATGACATGAGTGGTACTCGCACTATACGTCCCACGGAAAATTCGTCCCGGATAATTCATCCGTGGATTATTCGTCCCACGGAAAATTCCAAGCCTAACTATCACTAATCATGAGATTCGGTTGTTGTAAGTCGCTAGCGAAGCGAGCTTGTTAGATAATATGCGAGAAGACTGTTCGGAACTTTTCTTGAGATTAATTTCCATGGGAAAAATTTTCCGTGGGACGAATAAATCCATTGACGAATTCTCCGTGGGATCTTAGAATGATCTTAGAATCGAGATGAATTCCTGGGAAGAAAATATTAAAAAATGGAGAAGGCCTCTTTAACAGGATAACCATCTTGCGGAACCCCTCCTTTATATTACAGTTGTTGGTTCGTATAAAGAAAATCTTAAATAACTTTTTGTGAAGGACTCAACATGAAATTCATCTTAGTATTGTCAGATTTTGTTCTTATGCTTGGTGATGGAAATGATTAAACTCATGTTTCAGTATTTGGCTTGTTTATTCAATAGTTATTATTATACTAGAACTAAATTCAAATATCGAGTTATAAGATTAATTAATGAAGTGTAAGTTCGTAGCGATTCTATTGACAGAATGGGATAGTGGGAGAGTGGGAAAGCAATCCCGTGTCTTGCTCGTGTTGCTTCTTATTTACTCTTCACTATTTGTTTATATGTATTAATCATGTCTGCATGACATAATAATAACATAATATCACACCTTCGCTGACAGTATCCAATTAAATAATTTTTTTGGCTGAGATATCCCTCTAAACCCCTTTAAAATTTTTAATAAAAGTTCCTGCCCATTTTGTGACCTCTAGAATTGATTGAAGTATTCCCCTGTAGGCCTTTGGAATGTCCACCAACAGAGGAACAATAGAAAAGGTTTCCAAGGTCCCTTTTGTGTCTTTTTATAAAGTCCAGGTAGAAAGAAAACCTTAGAATGCTCCAGACTCTATCGTCGAACAAGCAAGTGGAAATTCAGTCCTGAAATATTTTCAATTTAAATATCATCCCACAATTTAGTTATTTTGAAGATCAACTAAAATTTTGAGGATAGCAACAAAATTGAAACTTCTTAATCTTGTTCAATCAACTACATCATACAACCCTTCTGGTTGGATCCTCTAGTTTACTAAAACTTGATTTAATTTCTTAATTTACTCTCGAGAACAAAGGGTTCAGATAAACTACACAAACTAACTAAATGACAAACCTCATAAAAAATTCCATTAATTTTTGAACAATTTGTTAAACTACAGGAAATTCTTCAACTCAATTCGAAAATGTTCAACTGCTCCTACTGTCCATATCAAACAAAAGGAAAAGGTGATCTCAATGCCCATATTCGGACCCATACGAGGGAGAGACCGTTCAAAACCAAACACAACGGCAGTTTGCAAGATCACCTGTATCGGGTACATTTGGATGATCGACCATTTAAATGTGGGAATTGTTATTATGCAGCCAAAACAAAAAACAAATTGAATGGTCATTTGAGGGTCCATTTGAATGGGGAGGAGAAGGAGAAGATTAAAAACCACAAATGTTCCCACTGCCCCTACAAATCCATTGAATCAGGGAGAATGAAAGTTCACTTGAGGACCCACACGGGGGAGAAACCCTTCCCTTGTCCCCACTGCCCACACAAAACAATCACATCCGGGGACTTGATGGTCCACATTGCCCTACGTCACACGGGAGAAAAGAAATTCAAATGTGAATTTTGTGACTACTCTTCAGTCACCAGTGGCCAACTGAATGGTCACATGAGGACTCACACGAAGGAAAAACCCTACAAATGTCCATTCGAGGGATGCAAATATTCAGCTGCTGATTCTTCAAATGTCAAAATGCACGAAATGGTTCACAGGGGAGAGAGACCTTGGAAGTGCCCTCAATGTTCATTCACAACCAAACAAAATTCTAATTTACAAATTCACATGATTCGTATTCATTCGGATGATCAACCATTTAAATGTGGAGAGTGTCATTATGCAACAAAAACAAAAACACAATTGAATCGTCATTTAGTTGTGCATTTGGGTGGGGAGGAAAAGGATAAGCTCAAAAAACACAAATGCCTCCACTGCCCATCCAAATTCATTCGATTATCCACCTTGAAATTGCACTTGAGGACTCACACGGGGGAGAAGCCCTTCCCTTGTCCCAAATGCCCACACAAAACAACCACATCTGGCGGTTTGATGGTCCACATTGCCCGTAGTCACACGGGAGAGAAAAAATTCAAGTGTGAATTTTGTGACTTTTCTTCAGTCACCAGTGGCCAATTGAATGCTCACATGAGGACCCACACGAAAGAAAAACCCTACAAATGCCCATTTGAGGGATGCAAATATTCAGCTACTCAATCTGCATCTGTTAAACTCCACGAGATGGTTCACAGGGGAGAGAGACCTTGGAAGTGCCCTCAATGTCCCTACTCCGCAGTATTAAAATTTCGATTGAAGATTCATTTACAGAAACATGGAAACAGAGGAAACTTATTTAGGAAGTTTCAAGGTGTTGGGGGTAAAGAGATCGGACAGTTTAAATGTGGGGTGGGGGGATGTGATTTTGTGGGTTTGGAGAAGGAATTGGCCCTCCATCTGAATCAACATCAACTTCCCCAAGTCAGACTCATCAAATTGAATTCAACTAACACTAAGTTCGCCAGCATTAATTTGTAACGTTAATTGATGTTGATTTTGAGTGAGTACTTTGCTAACTATTTGTTGGATATTCAAGAAAATAATTTCAATTAAACTGATTAGTAATCAGTGATTACTCTTAAATTAAGAGTCTTAAATTCAATCTCTTTTGTGATGTTTTAAAAGTTTAATTTCTAAAAAAAATTTCTTGTTTCTTTATTGAAAATGCGTGAGAGATAAAAGAATTGGAACTTTTAATGGAAATATTAATCATCAATCATGTCCTGGCTGCCTACAATCATCAATCGTTCAGAAATTACTCAAATTCGAAACTTTAATTGTGTTGATGACGAGAATTACAACGATTTGCTCGAAACGCAACAAGTTAATTTTTACAGTTTGAAAAAATTACTGTAGGTTTACTTTATCGTTGACATATTTTTTCTAAAGCCATCGTTTTAATCAAAATATCATATTTTATGATTTGTAGAATTTTCAATAAAGAAATTGGATTTTTTAAGTCAGAATTAATTTTTCTTAAATTAATCTTCTCGGCTGAAGCAAAGTCATTTAGAGAACTGTAGATTGAATGCAGCTCACCAACCAAAGGATTCCAAGAACAAAGAATTCAAAATTGAGACGAGTGTATATAAATTACAAACAATTAGCCATAATTGAAAACGAAGTTTTGCCCATCCTATACTCTGAATATCGAAAGTCTCAACCACCCGATTGAATTTTGATGGTTCGAAAAATTTGAAATTGTACTCGAAACTTCGTCCGTTCTGACTTGTGTACTTAAATTTACTCACGCAAACCCATTATGTAAATTAAGAATTTGTTTCAGTTACCATTCTAACACTGCCCATGTTACTCAAATTTTGTTTTCGACAATTTCAACTCAAATTTTCTGTAAAGGTCAAACAAAATCCTTAATCCTTTTTTTTGAAGAACCTTTTTACAACTAATTGGAAACTAGCGGTCATTTCACTAGCATTCAGGGCGAGGTCGTGTTGCCGTTTTGAAAAATAAATTAATTAGCAAATGAGAATTGGTGATGCAGTACCTCGTCAATTTTGAGTGACAGTCAAAGAAACCACAGCACACGTTATAATTTTTATCTCCGAGTTGAATAACCCTGCATTTTCCTCAAGTTGTGATTACAAGACATCAACTACCTAAGTGGTCAACATGAAATGTCACTTGGGTAAAAAGAATGAGATTAAAAACTAAACCTTATTCTTTTTCGACGTATCTCCCTCCAATACTAACACACTATTCCCATCGATGTCGTAAGTTTTGTAGTCCAGTCAAAAAAAAATATTCAAAAAATTCCTTTCATTTCCGACTTCACTTCCTCATCTGTTGAAAATCTATTGCCCCTTAAAGTTTTCTTCAATTTTGGAAACAGGTAGTAATAGCTAGGAGACTTTTCATGACTATAGGGTGGGTAATCCATTTCTCCAAATCCACAGTCAATCATAGCAACAGATTAGTGTGAGCGGGTGCGTTGTCGAGAAATATGATTTCTCCTCTTGTCAATTTACCGTCTTTTTTCCCTAATGGAATCCCTTAAACTATGAAGTGTGGTAGCGTTGGTAGGACCATTTATCGTAGTTTTGTGTGGTAGGTACTCAATCAGCAAAACTCCTTTACAGTCCCAGAAAATTGACATCATAATCTTCCATGCCGATTTCTGACGAGGTGGAGGATCATGTTTGCCATTCCATTCTTGTGACTCCTGCGTGGTCGTAGGGTCATAGTGGTAAATCCACGTTTCATGCCCTGTCACCAGACGGGAATAAAATTCTCAGGGTCCTTATGAAGGGACATTAAATTGAGTTCACAACTCAACACTCTGTTCTTCATCTGGTCTTGGTTGAGGATTCTAGGCACCCAATTGGCACTCATCTTGAGAGCCCTAAATGTTGATGGAGAATAGTTGACACAGAGCCAACGAGATCCCCACCTTCTCAACTATCTCGTGGATGGTCACTCATGGGTCACCTTTCAAAATAAGGGACACTTTTTGAATGATTTCAGGTGTGATTGCCACTTTTCATGTCTTCCACTTTCACTGTCTTTTGTCTACACTTAAACTTAGCTGCCCAAATTGCGACCTGACTAAAAGATAGAGCAAGGTCACCGTAAACACTGACCAGGTCCCTTTGAATTTGTATTGGCGTATCTCCCTTTAAAGTTGCAAATTTAATTACAACTCGCTGCTCTTTTTTCCAATTTCCATGTTTGACCCGACCTTGACACACAAACCTAATTCGTATTCTTGACTTATAAGAGGAAATGAGGTGAAACTTTGCATGCTGAGTCGTAATGAGTGTGACGTCATATTACTACGCAATTAATCATTCTGGAAAAATTCTTTCTACCCAAGTGACATTTCATGCTGACCACCTAGGTACTCACATACAAAAGTTGGAATTTGACAATTTATTAAGAATCCTTCTCTATAATTTGGTTTTACGAAACGTTCAGAAGTGGAACAATCTACTTTTATGAGTACCAAAAATTAAAACACCTTCATGAAACACTAAATCCGTTGAGTTGCGTCGAGGATTCCGACTTTTGAAATTATGAGAACCAAAATTCATGAAATTTTGAAATTTCTTCATCCTGCACGTAACACGTCATGTAATTTTATTTAAGTTTGTTTGATCTGGGCAAACACCCTCTCAACGTATTGGTAGTATACAAAATTTGGTTACAGTTTAAAATTTCTAAAAATAAGAGTAAGTTAGATTTAATACTTTCACCCCAACTCTGACTTTTGGCCGGGCCTTCTTCGGTTTATTTTATCATTTCTAAACAACATCATTATCGGTGTGTTCTCCTGAACTCGATCCTGTTCATGGGGTAATCAACATTCTTCTCGAATGCGACCAAATACTTCAGACTAACTTGATGGAGGTGATTCTGATTGAGATGAAGGGCCAATTTGTCGTTTTGTGGAGTATGGAAGTTGCAGTTTGAAATTTTGAATTTGCAGTTTGCAAATTTTAGGTTGATGGTCCTCTCGTGATCCTTCCCTATCCCTCATTTCCAGATTCAACGCTTCCCAGAGTTCACTGAAGGTAAAGAAATTTTTCAATGACCAAATATCTTCCCTTTGACATCCATACAAGTAGATTGATTCCGCCTCATTGTCGGATGGATTTTGTGGGATTTGTTGTGTGTCAGGTGTCACACAAGATGATAATGGAAATTGTTCTTTAGAAATTTGAATTGGTGTTTATGATCGAGTGTGGGATTGGCCAGTTGAGCTGCTTCTTGAACAAATTCTAAGATATAAAAATTCCGTCAATTTTGATTCATGGAAGAACACAACTGATTTCACTTAACCAGTTTATTTCACACCGTTGACATTTGAGTGAGTCAATATTTAATGAGTACGATGTAAATAAGCTGGCAGATCTAACTGTAACTGAATTATGAAACTACATTTTTGTGATTAAGAAATCAGCCAGAATGAAATTGACATTCTAGAATTTTTCAAAATTAAAAGTCAAGTCAAGTGGAAAATAATTAACTGTAATAACTACATACATACAAACCATCATAATAATAACACAATTCCTTTATGTTTATGAACAAAAATTATTTTTGAAACTTAATTTTGGTAGGATTTAATTTCGACTTCAAATTTTGGAGATCAAGACTATTGGGAGTTGATGTTGATTGAGATGGAGGGCCAATTCCTTCTCCTCCCTCCAACCAAAATCACATCCATGTATTTTGCATTTCAACATTTCTAATTTATTTCCCACACTCCCAGTCCCCTTTGACCTGTGAGTGGAGCCAGTTGATTTTTCATGTTTCTTCAAATGAACTTTTAAATTGGATTTGTAGTTTGCAGAGTAGGGACATTGAGGGCACTTCCAAGACCTCTTTTCCCTGTGAACCATCTCGTGGACTTTTAGATGTGAAGATTGAGCAGTTGAATATTTGCATCCCTCGAATGGACATTTGTAGGGCTTCTCTTTTGTGTGGGTCCTCATGTGAGCATTGAGGTCGCTGCTGGTGACTGAAGAATAGTCACAAAGTTCACACTTGAATTTCTTCTCTCCCGTGTGACTACGGGCAATGTGGACCTTTAGGTTGGACGATTCTTTAAACTTGTAGGGGCAGTGGGGACAAGGGAAGGGCTTCTCCCCCGTGTGGGTCCTCAAGTGAATCTTCATGGTCATTGCTTGAATGGATTTGTAGGGACAGTGGGGACATTTGTGTTTTTTGAGCTTCTCCTTCTCCTCCCCAACCAAATGCACTCTCAAATGACTATTCAATTGTGTTTTTGTTTTGGTTGTATAATGACACTCACCGCATTTAAATGGTCGATCATCCGAATGAATATGAGTCATGTGTTTTTGTAAATTTACATTTTGGGTGGTTGTGAATGGGCATTGGGGGCAGGCGAAAGGTTTCTCCTTGGAGTGAATCCTATTGTGAGTATCCAGATGGGCTTTTTGGGTGAATTTTTTGTTGCATTCACAGCACTCGAATTTCCTTTCTTTGGTGTGGACCAACTCATGCAGTTTCAAACTGCATCTTGTAGGGAATGACTTTTGGCATTGGGGATGGGGGCACTTGAAGGGTCTGTCCCCCGTGTGGGTTTGAATGTGACGGTTGACGTTGTCACTGGAGGTTGAATCGGGTTCAGGTGAAGATGGTCAAGTCGTTCAGGCCACTGAAAATTAATATGGGGTCATACTATTTCATTGACACGGGGGTCATCATCACCGTTTTGGAGTCCATTTTCGAGAATACCATCAACGTTATCATTGCGAATTAATAAAGGAGGGTTTAAGTTGTAATTTCTCTATCACCCAAATCGTTAGCTTGTGACCTCTGTGACCGGTCAAAGTTTTTCATGAAAACTGGAGGTAATAGTTTTGGTTTTCTGATGACAATTAAAATGTTAATGTTATGAAGAATCTTCTCATCTATCTATGTTATTTTTTTCAGATTTTTTTGACTTGTGGTGTCACTGATAGAGGTCATTTTTGAACGACTTTTGGCATTGAGGATGGGGACATTTGAACGGTCTGTCCTCAGTGTGGATCCGAATGTGGACATTGAGATTGGATTTGTTTTTCGTGTTGTAGCTGCAAAAAGAACATTGAACCATCTTGGATTTAGTTGAAGAATTCTCTTTCCACCTGCAGCCAAAAATCATTCGAAACTTGAATAAGGTAAAATCAACTTTCTTGCACATCCCCACAATTCATGATACAATTTTTGTAATTAAAAGAAAACATAAATTTTTGAAACGAGAACTCACCTCAAACAAACTAGTCGTACTTTAAACAGTCAGTGGAGTTTGAAGCTGCTTCCAAATAAACACGATTATTTAATCTTAGAAACTTCCTGCTGAATGAAATTACTCAACTTGAATTCCAAATAAAATTTTTAATTTTTAGAAAATTAATTGAAATTGAGGAGAAATGTTGAAGGGTCCTCTCGGTGAGTTGGACGTAAATGGATTAAAGACTTCAGAGTCAAGTCCCTCGGAGGAAGGAACTTATCAATCGACTTTACTGACCTTTTTCTGTTTATAATCTCCTTGGGGCTTTTCATCTTTTCTTTCGAACTTGGAGTTCCCATCGAAAGGGACCAGAGGCATCGACTGGACAATCAGGTTAATGAACCCTTAGAAATATTTTTAGAAGGGTCTACAAATCGACTTCCATGAACTTCAAATTTAGTCTGATGACTAATTCCTTTCCATGAATTTTGTACATTATCCCAGTTTCTTCTTTCTAATCTCCTAATCCAATTCTCCTTCTGAAGTGACTTCAAGCAAAAGCCTGCTGGAGTTTCAACTCTATCAAAAATGAAAATTCAAAGTTTAAGAAAATAATTAAAAATGCATTTGCATTTGGGAATTAATAAAAGGGATGGTGACGTTTAATGTACACTTGTTTTGGGAATGGTGTAGCGTTTTCTCAATTATTCTTATTTTGAGTTTGATATTTGAATTCCAAACTTCACAAAACGATAAATTGGCCCTTCGTCTCAATCAAAATCATCACCTTCCCACAGTATTCCTCTACAAATCCGTTTGAGATGTCGTTTAATCTCATTTAGAAACTTATTTTATTTGAAAATCAACTGAATTGTTTAATCAGGAATTGTTTGTGCAGTGGCAGCATGAAATTGTAAACATATTTAATCTTTTCTTTAATATTAAATCGTCATTCATGCGTTGATTTTCATTACATTAACAGATTGAAGAGCAGTTTTTAGAAAAGGAAATCATTTCTCACAATTCTTCCAGTGGTTTAGTCAAGTTTCCAGAGTTGTTATTTAATTTAAAAAAATTTATTTAACTTCGACGCACACTGTGCCGGATGAATTAAAAAAGCGTACTGTGGCTAAAAATGACACTTCATAAACTGGACGGAATGAATTCACTAAGTCATTTACTTCCATCCAGAGCACATTTCTGTGAAATATCAAAATTTTAAAAAATGTTGTAGTCTCCCAAAATTACTCTTGAAATTTTGAGTTTGCATTGGAGTAAATGGGATATGTTTCAAATGTCACAGAAATTAACTGCCAAGAGCTGCCAACCTACTGTTTGTTCCAGCTTGATTTACACTCTCTGTAGATGATGTTTTTCATAAATTTGGCTGCCAAAAGCCGCCACCCCGAAAATCCCAGGCCAATTTCGGTTTGTTTATTCAGAAACACAAAAATTTCAACAAATCAGATCTCAGTCGTCTGCAAACAAATCTTTCAGTAAAAATTGTTAATAGCACCTTCAAAGGTGTCTACTACTTAGGGTTATGTCGTATATTCTGGAAAAGTCATGCACTACCAGTCAAACAATTCACAAAATTGACGAAAATTGCAAATAATTTTGTTAACGAATTATTGCCAATTTCAATTTAAGAACGACTTAAGTGACCCAGAAAGTGATTTTATTGACTCTCAAGTGTCTTCCCACCTCGCAAAATATCACTAACACCTTATTTGACCCCCTAGGTCGAAATATCATTATGTGACTTATAATGGCCTTTACTGCTTTAGGGTCACGTTAATTGTTCAATGAATGATATTGAGATTCTCCTACCTCTCGGATGCTATTTCCTACCAATTCTTTCAAATTTCGTTCAGAAACGACCACGTTTGACGAAGATAAGAGTGAAAATCCGATATTACCCGAATCGGTGTAATTGACACGAGTCGGATCAAAATATTGAGGTTTTATGAATCGTTCTGACATTTTGGTTGTTTATGGCACTGAAATTCATGCTATCCGGCCAGTACGGTTTTTTCACCCATCGGGCACAGTGTGCGACGTCACGGTTAAAGACCATGGCTTTTGCATCGAAATTTGGAGTCACTAAAAAAATTCATCATGAAATGCTTTCCCCAAGAGGAGTTGAGTACAACCATTGGATCCTGGAATTCAAAAGGGCTCGAGTAAAGGTCTATCGTGACCAATTTTGGAAAATAAAAAAATAACCTTAGCATGTATTTGGCTATGCCTGTGTGCTTATTTGAACTTTCTAAATAAAAATGGTCATGAGATATCAACCAAAATGTACGTTCCCGTCATACATTTCCACATTTTTCTTGAATATAAAATATAACTGTAGAGTTAGGTGGAAGGGCCAATATAATTAATTGTAGTCAACTTGATTGTAGTCACAAGTAGCTGCAAATGATTTTCATTTACGTGTTTGATGTCCATGTACGTCAGTAGCGAAATTAAATTAAAGTATATGGAGCACCAGAGTGTAATTGTTTATATTTTATTAACTTAAACAAGAGTATCTGTAGGCTGCTACGCAGCCAAAATGAGTGTTTAAAATGATTTGGTGTTTATTTGTTGTTAACGTTTAACAGAGGTGATAGCAATTTGGAGAAATTAGTTGACCAACATTGACTCCATGCATTTTTTCCTCCTCTCAGATGAGAGGGACAAAAGATTTTGAAACTGCAATCCTTCACCCCAATTATTTGTGAACACTCTAGATTAGTTTTTAGATTTTTGCAATTGTTCAATTTTTATATTTCAACATTTCATCCATCAACTTCTGTCATTTGTGCTTGAAATCATAATATTTTTTTCTTTCCGTCGTCTTCTAAGATGTTTGAATTCTGCTGCGAAAGGCAATAGAAGAGGAGCAGCATTTAGAGTGCGCGCAATTTGAAAATTCAAATTTAATTGCAGCACTTTAAATAGGGCCTAGAAGATCAAGGGTCAATGTTGATCAATCTAAGGTGGCCCACGCTCAAGAGGACAGAATTATCTTTACAATGATATATCATACACCTCTGTTCGATATTCTGACTCGGAGGAGATCGCGAACACAGGATTCTCTTAGAATTTTATAATATAGATAATTCAAATTGTAAAGTTATCCACTAACTAGAATTATGAGTGACCACACTGCTAATCTAATTGTGACCCACACGACGACTCCACGTATTCGTCACCATCCACCATAACCTTCGAAAAAGCCAGTTCCATTTGACATTCAACATAAATTCCACGACCAGAAAGATCACGGCCACAGAATTAGCAAGAGCAGCCAATTCAAAGATCAAGTGAATATCCGAAGTCACAATTCCAAGTGGCCTCACCTCGTCCATATTTTCACTTGTATCCAATAAAGTCGAGTTGTTGACTGATGCTACCGGATTTCGAATCTCTTCTATTTTACTCCAATGATTATAAATTCCAGAGGTCGTTAATATCTTGATTCTTGTTGGAACCAAATTCCCGATGGGTGTAGAAAACATTAACTCCATCGATGAGGTGGGAATGAGAGAATAGCCAAAGGATTGGACAGTCTTCATATAATCCTCTTTGACATTTCCATTATGAGCAAATTTCAATTTTGGATTCTTGGCCATCGCCATTTTGAATTTGTTCCAAGTTGCGTGGAAATCCTTCACTTCCATAATAAACAGCGTTTTGGATCTATGAAATAAATTTTCAACGAGATTCTTATTGTGACTGTCCAATTGTTCCAAGCAGATCGGTTTTACCTTGCGCATTATTCGAAATAAATCAACAAATTTCTTACAGCCTTCAGCACGTGTCATAGGAGACTTGTTAATAGGCATTTCAAGTCCTTGTTCAGCTTCAAAGTCTGTGGAGCCATCCAACATACATACACCCCACTGACTATTTACGATCCTAAGAAATGTAGTTAACAATTTTGACTTGGTCTGATGTCTTAAATGATCTGCAAGTTTTAATAGATCATTGGAGCTCATATCTTCAAATCGTGTATAATTCTCAGGAAGCGTAAGCGCAAATACAGGACAACTGCCCTCAATCGAGTAGACAACAAAGTCACTTGTAGTCCAATTGAACTGTTCGATGCTGGTCCAGTTTGTCTGAAATGGGAAGGGGGACATGTAGTTGGCCTGCATGATGGATTTGTACCAATTTGTGAGGAGGAATCCGATGAGTAGCCACATCCCCAAAACAAATCCATACACTTTCATCCAACGTCTCTCCTTGTGAATCTCTTGATGCTTCTCAACTGATATCTGAATAAATTCATCATAATTTGGTTGCTCAATCAAAATCCTCCAAATGGAATTCACACCAGACAAAGATATTTCCCCAACAATTTTCAACACCAATTTCAACCTCCATCTCAATTTCCGGCCAATCTCTTCACTACACAAGATGGAGAAAATGGCCAGAACAAAGGAGGTAGCTGCTATTTGTGTTGTGAGGGTGATCCAAACTGGCATTTGAAATGGCTGCAAATAGACAGCAAATGACTCTCCTAATGTTTGAACGCTGTCCGCTGTGATGAACTTGAAACTTTCAGCTGACCCAACTACACATTGCTCCATCTTAAATGCAGTTGACACAGTATTTGAAAAGTCTTTTCCGTTGGGGAGCCAAAAAAACAATTCGAAGTTATGAGCGTAGCCAAAAGTGTTTGAACTAAGGAGTGTGGTGCAGTTTAAAGAAGAATAAATAGAAGAGAGACTTGCCAACATCAGTGAAATTGGGTGTCGTCTATTTGCGGGTGATTCCGAACCCAGCACAAAACCCTCTTTTAGTCTCGTAACAGCAGTCTGATATTCAAAGACATTCTTATTCTTTAAGGATCCTACCAGAAATCGCCAATTCATGATTCGGCCATTTTCTGTGATGTTCCTGTGACATTCCAGAATTTTCTTCAAGCAAACACCATTCAGTTTATTCTTACTGAAAAGGCCAGGTGGTACACTGGGTTGTTGGGGACATTCAAACGCTTTAAAAATGACAGAAATATTTCCACGAAACCAGTTGAAATAGCAGACACCCGTTATGTTGCCATTTCCACCGCTAATCCTTGTTTCAAACAGACGCATCTTTATCTTTGGAACAGTTGGAGCAACGTCAAATGCTACCAGAGACTCATCATCATTTGCAGAAAGTAAGAAAACCAATTCGTAGGATTTCACCTGTTTCCCAGTATACAAACTATATATGGTAAGGAACATTGAATCTGCATGGACATCATAGTCACCATCGCGTCTCCATTCCGCTGTAGGTGATTGGTATACGATGATGTGACATTTCAAGCGTCTTGTGAGTGAAAAAGCTTTTAGAAAAATATCCATTCGAGAATCATCGATAATGTATTTGTATTCATTTCGGTGACGATGCATCGTAGAGTAGAGGACAAGGGAATGTTTTGTTTTAAATGGACGACCATCTCCGACATCCCCGATATCCACTTGTGAGTCAAACAGCACCAGCAGGAAACAGAGACTGTCGTCACCCAACACTTTATTTAATTTGATGACGGCTCTTTGGTCTGTCAATTTGATCCCATCATTTGAATTTGCAACTACTTCAATTGCCATTATTGACAAGACAAGATAGACGATCACGCGATCCATCATGTTGTGACTGTGTTCCTGGGAGGTATTTTAAATTTGTCTGATGAAAATTAACACTATAAAATTCCCGTCGGCAACTGAAACCAACTTTTCAATAAGAATTTCCAATTAAAAAATCTCGTCAAAGCAGCTCGTTTTCTACTTGGCAAACGACAGGTTTTTCATCAAAAATGACTTTAAGGATAGAAGCTCATTTGATCTGGCTGTTGGTTTCTTGTCTGAAATGGTGCCCTTTGGGTCTAACTCCATTAATTTTGAAATTTGTTGTGAGAATGTTCAAGTATATCAAAAAAATTCGATCGTGACACTGGTAACCAATTCAAATATTTATTAAGCTAAAGTAAATTCTGCAAAATATTGATTATTGAATCGTCTTGAAATTTTGGGTAATATGACGTCTAAACATTATGAATCACATCCACTCCTTACCCTAAAAAAACTCTGAGTACAAGAACCAAAATTCTAATTTTTCGAATGAAAAAAACTGCTTTAATATCATAAAGCGAATCATTTCAAACAATTTTCTGGTACAAGTAGTTTTGAAAATCTACACAAACCAGATTTTCTCAAGCTGTTAATGTTTTTATTATAATGGTTCAGTGATATTTAATTGCGAGGCTGTCAATTTGAGTTTTTCCTCTGGGTTTCTGGTTATCAAATGTGTACTTAGTTTTGGTTCTTTCCGTTTCTCAAACATTCAATTTACCGATATAACTCCTGTTTCACCACTCCTACCTCTAGCTGGAGGTTTTATTCAAATCTGGTGCTAACAATTTTCTATATCCTGCATTAAAATTTTAAAAAGGTCTTCAACTTGCACTTTGTTAGTGTAAAATGAATTTTATTTTCCTAAGCAAAACTTGGGTATGATTTTTGACCCATAAGAATTGATGAAATATTTAATGATTAAAAAACATTTCCCATTTTTAAAATATTTGAGTTCTATTGGTACGAATCGTGAAATTTGTGTGAATGTTGGGATTTATATCACTTTCTGTTAATCTCCAAAATAAATGTATTTATTCATATTTTATATAAAGTCTCGTTGCAAATCCTTTTAAAATTCCGAAACTTGAAATCAGTTGAGTAGAAGATTCTTCACTCCAATTAAGAGATGGGAATGAATACAATTTGGATGTTTATGAATCTGAACTGAGATGAACGACAAAGGTCCAGGACTTCTAAATTGAGTTTTGGTGTCGACTGTTTCTTTCTCCCTATAGAGAAAGCTTTCAGCTAGTCGAATCGATGGACACGAAGGCCAACTACAAAGACAAAATAACAAGAGAATTTTCTCAACACAAAAGCCGAATTGTAAACGACCGATTGGTACAGCTCAAATGTTTCACTTTAGCTGATTATTGAGGGTAATTTTAATGTGATATGTGGTCCCCGCGTGGAACACGATTCCAATCAACTGGGGCCTTATTCTCGTACGCTAACATCGAGTTAACATAATGTAAACGTAATGGTTAATATCCTGTTAAGTCGTACGAGAATAAAGCCCCTGGTCAGTACCAAGTAAGTTATTAGATAAAAAAAATTGCTGTCACAAATAATTCGTGTCACAATTACACAATTATTGTGTTCCACGAAAAACAGCATGAAAGTGTAGGTGGACAAAAATCATACAATTTGGCAACTTGTGACGAATTCTGTTGGATTCCATTTCCAAGATAAATATTCATGGGGCCACTCAATTCGATTGTGGGATTTCAATGAGTTTTCTCTGAACATTCGGTGGGTACTCATCATCCCCACTCAAAACCACCATCCAGAGCTCCGAATCGAAACGTCCTGTCCCGGTCCACATACAATATGATGTCCGTAAAGTTATACCTCCACCCCATACCCCTATACCCTAATCGCTCTAGATATTTTATGCGTTGTCATAGAGATTTGAAATTTATTTGAGACCTTCGTCGACCTTTTATGCATTGTGTCCAGGTGAGGCCCGTATGATCGGAACCATGGGAACGGCGCACAGAGACAGAATGCGGGATTTTTAATATTTGCAAATGGAAAATATTGATAAAATCTCTAATAATTTACTTCATCAAGTTGAGACCTCCTCTAAATTAATGGAATGTCCTATGTGACAGAAAATGAGGTTATTCGCGAACCGCAAATAAGCGATGATATCGGCATGATCCTTAGCTGACCTCATTCATAAAAATCTTAAAACCGTCACTTCGTGACGGTTCTGGCCGCCAAATTGCATTCTGCGGAGGGGAAGCGAAGCTGCATCTTTTAAATACGCAAGAACAAGTTTCGAAAACAAAATTCTCACTTTGTGTCTCCGTGAATAATTTTACTCTATACTTTGGTAAACTGCTCTCATTTTTTCCATGGTCTTGGTAAATTAGTAGTTTCCGAATTGGAAACAACGGAATTGGGTCGCTCCTGTTGCTACAAACAAAATTTAGCCCCGAACTGGATCAAAAACTCTGACCTGCTCGGAAAGGGTCAAAAGTCGGTGTTCAGAGATCGAACTAAATGACAGATGAGACTTGTAAAAAAGCTTTGGTCACTTCGCCCCAAACTTTGATCAAAACTCTGACCTGCTGAAAAACATTGAAAAGTCGGTTGTCAGAGCTCGAACTTGTTTCTAAATGACAGATCAGACCTGTAATAAAGTTTTGGTCACTTGACTTTGATGTTCTCACTTCGCCCCGAACTTTGACCTAAAACTCTGACCAGCTTGGAAACGGTCAAAAGTCAGTTATTTTTATGAACGCACTCAAAATGCGTAGCTGATTTTGATGCAAGGTCGAGATAATGGTAGGGCTCATAAGACCACGTTGTCATCTTCTGGCAGTCAATTTTTTCAGCCTTGGAAAATTTCATCGTCGATTCCAAATATATTCTTTCAAAACTGAATCATTTTTTCTCCACCATTCCAGAATCTTTTTTCAAAGGTTTAGATGGAACCAAATACAGACCGAAAGGGAGTAGATATAAAGGATAGTAATAATTAAATTGTCATTTTTGGAAAGTTTTTCCACTTCCGGATCAGAAAGACAGTTTGAGGTGGGTTTTACATGAACCCGGTTAACGTTGGGTAGTAGCAATAAGCACATTCCTATTATTTAGGAGAAATTCAAGGATTTTGTAAGGAACACAAATCACCGTTATTTAAAAATATTTTTAAAAAACTTGAAATTTACGATCCTATGACTTTCCAAGTTGGCAATTAACATTAGCCATTACCAGCAACTGAAAGATGACACAAAATCAACAATAATTGTGAATTGAATCCGAGTCCAATTTGGTTTACTATGAAAAGAGTTAAACGAATGGAGATGGAAAATCAAGTTGTTATTCGAAATGAAATACATTAAAAGTCCAATTAAAATTATATACTTTTATTTCTGAATCAACCATTTACTTTAGAGGACAATTATTTACAAACAGACAACTACAGACAAAGGGAAAAGAAATTAATTATCTCAAATGTTACAAATGCTGTTGTTTATTCCAAAGTTTCTTGCTAGACAAAACATCTTGTGAAATAACGACTGTTTATTCGATGAACCTGACAGTCATCACTCAATTGTTATTTAATTTATTCAGTGTCGAATCAACACAAAACCCAATTATCAGAATCTCTATTCACTTTCAAGATCTTTAGACAATATTGAGTCAACTTCAACATGAATTTCAAACAAAATTTTAATTGGTTGATGGTAATTGGGAATATATTATTGTGTCAAACAAAATCTTGATTTTGTCAAACAAAAATTGATTATTTTGTCAAACTTGATTTTGTCAAACAAAATTCGGAATTTGTCAAACAAAAATTAATTATTTTGTCAAACTAAGATTTTGATTTTTTTGTCAAACAAAGTTCTGATTTTGCCAAACAAAAATTAATTAATTTGTCAAACTACGATTTTAATTATTTTGTCAAACAAAATTCTGATTTTGCCAAACAAAATTTCCATTTTGTCAAACAAAAATTTTGATTTTGTCAAATGAGTAAAAAATGGGCTTAAACTTGATGTTATCAAACGATCATCCATTCGCATCCAATTTTATGATTATTTATTTAAAGTAAACATATCGTACCTTTATTTTATTAATGGACAAGCCCAAAAGTGATAATTCAATCAAGTTTAATTTCGAATCTTAAATATGTACTAATTAATTAAATAGAAAACATCATTATATATGTAGCCTCTGAAGCAATAAAAATTGGATTAAAATATATATTTATTGAATTAATAAGCATTTCCGTCTTGAACAAGTATGAACATTAAATTGTTCATAATTTCAGAGCCTGCCTTCACTTGGGAATTTTCTTCGAAATTATGAACCACATTTGTTAATAATAATCTAAATTAACATTAGGAAATATTAAAAATTAGAGAAAAGTGAACAATAATATATTGTAAATTGTAACTGGTTATTTCTGTGATCAAATATACAAAAACTGAATTGACTAGTAAAATTATTCAAAAACTAGTCCTCATTTTATCGAAAGTTACAAAAAGTCAATCATCCATCTGCAATGCTTTGCTGGTTTTCTTTGGACGACCAGGTTGCCTCTTCTTTCCAATTGGAATGTCAAGTTGAAGCGATTCAGGGATTTTAAAAGTTCCAATTCGATGAGCAATTCCGACAATGTGTTTGCAAATGTAATCTTTTTGGAAAAAACGGCAGCTGCAGCTCGAGTCACGCCAATTATTTGAGGGGGACACTACAGTCCATGTTTGGAATTCAGTATTTTTAAAATCATCGAAATTTATCCATGTGGCTGAGTTTCGTGAAGACTTGTATTTTTTCAATATGGATAAACTGAGCTTTGGTGAATTTGATGCTGCGACGTAGTGGATGGTTCTAGAAC
>JAQHQX010000034.1:0-27671 GCA_034694425.1 Arrhopalites sp. Gr-Col-00791
GATGTGCGGGATGTGGTTTTCCACATTTTGGTAAAGCACATCCCGGGATGTAGAAAACCACATCCCGGGATGTTCGGAATGTCCGGGATGTGCGGGATGTGATTTCCCAGATCCCACTTCTTTCAACCTTCCTGAATAATGGACTACTTTTCGAGTGATTGCCTTGACCTCCAGAGGTCATCTAAGTTGGCCAACCATTCAATTGGTACTGCTGAACATGGGTTGAGTTTTCTGATTACAAAGTTTATGCGTTTACATGGAAAACATTTCAAATGAAAATCAATCGGTGTCAAAGTTTAGCAGTACCAATTGAATAAATGATCAACTCTGATGACCTCTGGAGGTCAAGGAAGGCAATCACTCAAAAGGTAGCCCATTTAAACATTATTCAACAAAGTCGAGAGAAGCTCTGTACAAAGTTTCACTTCAATCGAACGGTGAACAACAATTTTTGCCATGTTATGCCTGTCATGCCCTTTCTTGGAAGATCCAAATTAAATTGAGATTCGAACTGAGAGTTGAATGTACAACTCGTCAAGAGACTTTCTTCTTTTCTTTAATTTGTGGAGATTCCCACAGTCCCTACAAGGCCGCACCCTTTTACAACTTGTCCTTATAACAACAGTCACATCCTGAAACTTGAAAGTGAAGAACACAAGGAGAAATTTCCAGAAGGGTAATAAAGTTCAAGGGTTCACAATGAACCCTTTCAAACCAACAACTCAACATAAATTTAGATATCGTCAAAAAAAGGAGAATTGGGGTTTTATTCAAGTAAATAATTTCAGACATCTTCAGTTGGCATCTTGGTCATACAGGTCAAATTGAAGGGATGGCCATTTTGACGCAAAATAAATGTTGAATTATCATAATGGGTTAATTAAAATTTTAAATTCTACAGCAATCCTCTTCTACATTTCACAGATTTCGAGTTGATGAACATTTCTCAAGATGATGAAAATCGTGATTATTAAACCAAAGTACAAAATAAACAAAGTCTATGTGATTTACACAACAATAAACACTCCAATTTATTAATCACACAATTTACAAGTAGACAAATGTGATTGCTGTCAATAGGAGCTATTCAGTCATCAGAAATAAACCAAAATTAAATCGAGGTTTCAGAATACAATTAACTTTTTGAAAGGTTTTGCTAACTACAGTAGTGCACGCAAGGATGCAATATTTTTCTTCGCAAAGACTTTTGTTAGAGTCATCTTAAAAAATTTAAAAACCATCGGTGGATGTGAATTTTAAATGTTTATTGTTAATTTCCAACAAACAAAGTTTGGCTGAAAAAAGTCTACTGATGGTAGTAAAGCATTTGCATTTCTTATGGAAGACTTTGGAGTAAACAGTTGCATCCTTGTGTGCACTACTGTCAATTAATTAAACAAAATTCAGTAAATATTCTGTTGGAGCCAAATTAAATTTGAAAAATTGAAATGTTGAAGGGTCCTCCGTGTGAGGTGTTGGATGTGGAGTGAATGCAGTCGATGGAATTGGGAGTAGAGTCTCTTGGAGGAAGGGAAGAACTCGCTAAGGAGATGAGTCACCCTTTTCTGCTTTATTGAACTCTTCCTGTTTTCCCAAAGTTTTAAGTCCCATCGACCGAACGACCGCAACAGTGA
This sequence comes from Arrhopalites sp. Gr-Col-00791, assembly GCA_034694425.1. Classification (NCBI taxonomy): domain Eukaryota; kingdom Metazoa; phylum Arthropoda; class Collembola; order Symphypleona; family Arrhopalitidae; genus Arrhopalites; species Arrhopalites sp. Gr-Col-00791. The sequence goes on from JAQHQX010000034.1 coordinate 1,635, forward strand.
ACAGGTTTTGACTTAGCTACATGAAAATTTAAAAAAAAATTTCTAAGGTTCAAGGACATAAATTAACTTGTTCCATTCAGCCCCCCCTACTATTCCTTTTTACTTCCTTTGGTCCTGCCACTCAACTGCCACTTCTTCGTAACGAAACACCCAAACATTTTAAAAACTAAAAGACGAAATAAAACAAAATTTGTGAATTCTCAATTCCAAGTAATTCGCGTCTTTAATCAAATATTGAAAAATTATTAGCCTTAAAAAGTTCCATTAACCTTTTGAAACAATTTTTAAGAATTTAGACGTCAAGGTACATGAAATTCTTAAAATATTCCTTTCAAAATTTAAAATCAATGTGCCGAATTAAACTGTTAAACAAACCAAACTATTAGAATACAAAACGAGTGAAATAGTTTGCTTGGATGTTGTAAAGCACATCCCTATTTTGTTCAAAAACTAAATGAAATTGATTTTTTTAAATTTTATTACAGATTAAGATTAACTAGATGGGTCCTCAGCTAATTCCATGTCCCTTCTGTCCTCATAAAACAAAATGTCAATCCTATCTCAATGACCACATTCGGACACACACAGGAGAGAGACCGTTCAAATGTCCTCAATGTCAAAAGTCATTCACTCAAAGTTCCAGTTTAAAACTACATGAGGTGCTCCACACCAAAGAGAAAAAATTCGAATGTTCTGAATGCAACAAAAAATTTGCCCAAAAAAACAATCTGGAAATTCACAAGAGGATTCATTCGAATGAGAAACCTTTCGCCTGTCTCCAATGCCCCTACACAACCAATCACAATTCAAGTTTACTAAGTCACATGACTCACATTCATTCGGATGATCTCCCATTTAAATGCGGGGAGTGTCATTATGCAGCCAAAACAAATAACCAATTGAATGGTCATTTGAGGGTGCATTTGGGAGGGGAGGAGAAGGAGAAGATCAAGAAACACAAATGCCCCCACTGTCCCCACAAATCCATTCTATCAGTGAACTTGAAGATTCACTTGAGGACCCACACGGGGGAGAAGCCCTTCACTTGTCCCCACTGCCCATACAAGACCACCCAGTCCACTCATTTGAAGGTCCACATTGCCCGATGGCACACTGGAGAGAAGAAATTCAATTGTAAATTTTGTGACTACTTCACAGTCACCAGTAGCCGCCTGAATGGGCACATGAGGACTCACACGGGAGAAAAACCCTACAAATGCCCATTCGAGGGATGCAAATATTCAGCTGCTTTGTCTTCACATCTTAGTGTCCACGAGATGGTTCACAGGGGAGAGAGGCCTTGGAAGTGCCCTCAATGTCCCTACTCTACAACCCACAAATCTAGTTTAAAATATCATTTGAAGAAACGTGGAAATTGTGGAAAATTTTCTAAAAAGTCATCAAATGTTGGGGGTAAAAAGATGTGTCAAGTTAAATGCGGGGTAGGAGGATGTGATTTTGAAGGTGGAGAGAAGGAATTGGCCGTCCATCTCAACCAGCATCAACTTCCCATCGTCCTCCTATCAAAATTGAATGTCCGTCAATCAAATGTTAAATCTGTCTCCTAAAAATATGCGGACTCCTTTGGTTTGATGATGGTGCCTCCTGTAAGAAATGTGACTGCTCTCCAAATAGATTTCACCTTCAAAGTGAACATCTTAAAATTAATTGTGACTTTATTTCTTGATCCAGATCAAACAAGCATTTCAGATGTTGAAGAAATTGCAAGAAAATTCTAAGATACACTACGAAACTATTTGCACAAACAATTCTACTGTATGTTCATTTTGATGGATGCCAAATGGAGGGCACATTTAATTGAAAGACGATTTTAAATATTTCCAAAACAAACAAAAAATGAATGTTTAGATTCTCGTTTTGAAATTTGCCAAACGGGACAACGGAAACAGATAGAAAGATGGTATCAATTTTTGTGCATTAAACAAGTTACATAATTAAATGTTTCAATTGGTTTCATGTACGATTATTTGAATTCATATGAAATTCCTTCCTAATTTTCCTCATTAAATCATGAATCAACCTTCTTTTCTCCATCATTTTGATCCGAAAGTTTAAACTTGAGTTTGACATCCTCCATCCGGTAAACCGTCAACGAATTGCTCACATTTCTCTTTGTTAAGCGCAACTGCAATTTAACAATAGTTAAAAGAGTCAAAATTAGCAAATTCAAAACTAAAAATGGCTTCAAGTTGCGATTCCCTAATTTGGGTTCGCTGTAATTTCTTAACGAGACTTTCAAACCCCAAATGACGTTAGCCACAAAATTGAATTTCTCGTCTTTTACAGCCCCTCATCAATAAATAAGAATAATAAACACCTTTTCAGTAAATGTCAATTAATTCCTTCTCTTAAAAAATTCTTACCATTTTGTTCATCGTATTACCCAAATTGGCTACTAGAAGGAGGATTAAGAAACTGGATAAAATGCCCAGAATGTTGTAACCGGCAGGCCCTATAGGCCAGAAAACTAAATGGAAGCTTGAGGCCAAATAGAATCCCGCCACGAGGACCAAAATATTTATGAAATGACCCACCACCTCCTCAAAACTCTGAAAGAATTTTTGCAATTCAATTAAATTGTCCATGACCAATTTAATGGAGTTTGACCTGATCTGTCTCCCCAAGTCCAAAAGTCTTTCAATCTTCCCAGAATTTTTGGATTCGACCTTCCAACGATCTTCTAGTAATTTTTGAACGTAGATGAAAAAAGAATCGAAAGTTGCTACCAAATTTATTCCCAAGAGAACTGTAAAGATGGTCGTCAGGATGAGAGATAATACAGTCAAAATTTTGAAAAAAATGACGACAAACTTGAGGGCTTCTTTGGGAATGAAGAGAATTTTAAATCGAAAGTCTATTTGGTAGTTACTACGTCTACAAGATGCTAGATATATTGATTGTATTTATTTAATTCTCGATGACCACAACCCAAAGTAAATGGAAATTCGAATGATGGAATCAAATTGTCAGACCAATGACCCATCATAAAATTGAACAAAGTTTTGGGTGACGACAGTCTCTGTTCCCTCTTTGCGCTCTTTGATCCACAATTGGACATTGGAGATGTGGGCGATGGTCGATCATTCAAAACCACCCACTCCCTATTCTTCTACACAACTTTGTATGATAATCGAATTTTGAATTATTTCAAAACGAAGGTTGAGCAAATGAACATTTCAAATAAACAAGCAATGTACGAGGTTCAGTTGATGCATTTTCTACGAGGATGGTTTGTCCTCTGCACAGAAAATGAAAAAGAAATTATTTCTTTTGAATTTCCTTTATTTAAATGCGTCTGTAAAAGAAAATTAAACGAATGTTGACACAAATACGAATTGTTATTCTTAATCAGATAAATTGATTTACTATTCAAAACTTTGTGCTGTTTTAAATTCAGTCATTTATTTTGCTGGACATTAAAAATGATGACAATTTACAAATGGACAAGTGCAGACATTTCAAAGGGAACAGAAATTAATTGTCTGCGACATTTTCATTGTAATTTATTTTCTGTTCCTTAATTTCTCGGTAGACAAAAATAATTTGTGAAATTACAATTATCAATTCGATCAACCCCAAACAGTCCTCACTTAATTGTCATTAATTTATTCAACATCAAACCTCAATCATCAAAATTTCCATTCATTTTAAGAACAGTTTTAGTGTAAGTTAATTCACTATGAAATCCACCGCACTGATCTTTTAATTGGTTTGATTCAGTTTGTGGAGGAGGACGATGGGGAGTTGATGTTGATTCAGATGGAGGGCCAATTCCGTCTCCTCCTTCGTATGAAATTTACATCCAACGAGTTTGCATTTCAAAGTTCTCAACTTATTTCCCTGAGTGCAATAAATGTTTGCATTTTTGGGGGAATCTTTTACATTTTTATGTTTCTTCAAATGTCTCTTTAAATTGGATTTGTGGGTTAAAGAGTGGGGACATTGAGGGCACTTCCAAGGCTTCTCTTTTCTGTGAACCATCTTGTGGATTTTCAATTGTGAAGATTTAGCAGCTGAATATTCACATCCTTCGAATGAGCATTTGTAGGGTTTCTCTTTTGTGTGGGTCCTCATGTGAGCATTCAAGTTGCAGCTGGTGACTGTGGAATAGTCACAAAATTCACACTTGAATTTCTTCTCTCTCGTGTGACAATAGGCAATGTGGACCTTCAAATTAGTGGATGAAGTTGTTTTGTGTGGGCAATGGAGACAAATAAAGGACTTCTCTCCCTTGTGGCTCCTCAAGTGCCTCTTCATGTGGGCTGATAGAATGGATTTGTAGGGGCAGTGGGGGCATTTGTGTTTTTTGATCTTCTCCTTCTCCTCCCCACCCAAATGTACCCTCAAATGACGATTCAATTCATATTTTGTTTTTGCTGCATAATGACATTCCCCACATTTAAATGGTCGATCATACGAGTGAATACGAGTCAAGTGTGTTTGTAAATATCCATTTTGGTTGGTTCGATATGGGCATTGAGGGCAGGTGAAAAGTTTCTCATCTGAATGAATTAACATGTGGGTTGTCAAATTTGATTTGTGGGTGAATTTTTTATGGCATTCAGAACACTCAAATGTCTTCTCTTGTGTGTGTATCATCTGGTGAGATTTTAAATTTCCATTTTGGTTGGTTCGATATGAGCATTGGGGACAGGCGAAAGGTTTCTCATTCAAATGAATCCTCTTGTGGGTATTCAGATGGGATTTTTGAGTGAATTTTTTGTGGCATACAGAACACTCAAATTTTTTCTCTTGTGTATGTATCATCGCGTGAGATTCTAAATGTACATTTTGGTTGGTTCGATACGGACATTGGGGACAGGCGAAAGGTTTCTCATTCAAATGACTTTTCTTGTGGGTATCCAGATGGGCTTTTTGGGTGTATTTTTTGTTACATTCAGAACACTCAAAGTTCTTCTCTTTGGTGTGGACCAACTCATGAAGTTTCAAATTGGAACTTGTAGTGAATGACTTTTGGCATTGGGGATGAGAACATTTGAATGGTCTTTCCCCTGTGTGGGTCCGAATGTGATAATTGAGATGGGATTCGTGCTTTGTTTTATAGGGACAGAAGGGACAATTGACCATCTTTTAGTTGGACCAGGAAAATTCTTTATAGAATTCAAAGTTGTCAGTGCTAAAATTTCGAGAAATTATTCTGCTGTTAATTAACAATCACAGGGACTATCGATCAATTGTGTTTCAGATTTTTTCCTACGATTTACTAGTCGATAATAAATTAAATTAAATCAACTTCGTACATGTACCAGAGTAGAATTAGAAGCCGGAGAAAAGTCAATTGGATTAAATGGCTTCAATTTAATTTAATAGTAACAATTCAATTTCGTGTTGAGAATATTTAACAATCAAGTTGGTGGGATGTTCAAGATTGAAAATGTTTCGAGTGAATGTTCACTTGTTTGTGGAGTCTGGAGAATTCTAAGGTTTTGTCGTCGTTACCTGGACTTTATAAAAAGACTCCTGTAGAAAGACATCGACAACCATTTCTATTGTTCCTTTGTTGAAGGCCATTCCAAGGCTCTCAGGGACCCCCCTTCGATGTACAAAAACATCAACAAGAAATGGGCAAAGGATTTTAATGAGAATTCGGAAGAATTTCAAAACGAAAATTGAGCCAATGAACATTTTAAATAAACAAGCAATGTACGAGGTTCAGTTGATGGATTTTCTACGAGGATGGTTTGTCCTCTGCACAGAAAATGTTTTTTATCCAGAAAGTTGAAAATTTTTATTTTTGAAATTCAAACACGAATAAAATGAAAACTAGACGATACTCCATGCTAATTTATTCTGGAAATGTGTTGATTTAATTCATGTTGAATTCAGCATCTCTAAAGAATTAATTGTAGAGTCAATAAAACTATAATCAAAACAACACCAAAAGTAATCATCTGATTGGGACAGAGAATTAGAAAAAATCACAATAAATGAAAATAGAGTAGACTAGGAATTTGCCATGTTCGAGGTGTCAAAGAGAGTCAAGTAGAAAATAGCAGCTTGTAAATTGTGCTGTGACTGTTCCTTTGTTTAATACAGAATATACTCAGTTCATCTAAGTACAGAGAAACTACACAGAGGGTACAAATTCTATTCAGATTAAATGAAGCATTTGAAAGATCATTCAAAATTTGATATTTTGATAGCGAGTTCCTCTTTACAAATCATTTTTCAGGACAATTTCTATAACGAATCCTTTTGATGATACTTTAAAAATAATTACAGCTAGACTTGACTGCAGTCTGTCACACCTGGCAAATTTAGTTGGACGAAGAAAATAAATTTCGAACAAGGTGAAGGATTATAAGATGGAGGAGATGGGCAAGATGTAGATAAAATCCAGTTTTTTCTCACCAACAAAATTCTAGTTTCAGTTTGTGGTATATCGAAGAATTTTTCAAAAACAGATTATGCACCTACGAAGTTAGTTTATGAATTCATTGGCACAAGAACAAAATGGGATTCTAAATGGAAATTTAAAAAAATCGAAAAAGAAGTTTGTCCAATAGGATATTCTATTGGACAAACTTTTTTTTCGATTTTTTTAAATAGACTAAATAGTCTATTTTTCTCCCTCAATGGAGCTCACAGAAAAAACAAATTTTATTTGAGTTAATATTTAAGTCGCCCTTAAAAGAATGTTTTCACCCTTAACTTTGAATTCTTTTTACCCTCAGATTCTTCACCCTTAGAATGACTATGATTACCCTTAAATGTTTTATTCTGACCTTGTGGATTTTTACCCTTAGATATATTTATCCTACCCTTATGACCTTATCCCCTTTAAATGAAAAGAATAACCTCAGGTTAAATCCCTCCAACAAGGGTCAGAATTAAAAATGAGAATCAGGTCGTAAGTAATTGCTTAGAAAACAAACGTTGGAGATATTTTGGTGTATGGAAAGTTCATCATAGAAATGTTCAACATGATAAAGTTCATCACACCTTTGTTTTGGTCTTATTGAAGGATTATGTCAATGGAGATTTCTTTTATTGAAGTCGCGAGCGAAGCGAGCGGTTAGACGAATTTGAAAACACTTACAACTAGCACCAAAGCAGGCTGAAAAATCGTTGTAGATTTTGGAATGACTCGGATCGATAATTTTTTGACCGAATGAATGACCAACAGTTTAATCATTTTCCAACACAATTCAAATCATCCATTGTTCCCTGTTGTATTGTCATATTTCATCAAAAATATTTTAAATATGCACTCGGATTTTGATCCAAAGATTGTATTCGATCCACCTACTTCTCGGCTGATCCAAAGGCCATTATCTCATTATCTCGATGTAGGAACCAGGTCGAAAACTCGTGGCCTTTTTACTGGGGATTCATTTGAGAAGGGGAGTTGAAAGGCTAAGAAAGACAAAAATGGGAGAACAAACAACAAATTCTTGGAAAGGAATTAACCGTCGGACTTAATTTTAATTCGATGGAAGTCGACCACTAGACCCTTCTTAAACTTATTTCTAAGGGTTTATTCATTTGGTTTTCTAGTCCTTGCCTCCGGCCCTTGGTCTATAGAACCAAAGTTCGAGAGATAAGAGGAAGACCCCGAAGGGGACTATAATTATAAAAAGGTGAGTAAGTCAACCAACGAGTTCATTCCAAACGATTTGAGTCAGGTCATTGACCAACGAACATTTCCTCGATTCCTCTCATTCACAAGGAGGACCCTTCAACATTTCAATTGAATATTCTGCTTGTGTGGAATTTCCTCAAATTAAAATTAGCCCATTTTCTTCAGCAGAGGCCTTCAACAATCAAATCATCGTCTTCATTTGCAAGTGACTGGAACCTCCATTGACACATTAAAAAAGGTCGAATTGGTCCAAGGTGAGTTCCTGGTTAAAAATTTATTTTGATGTTTAATTTATTTAAACAAATTTTTATTTCTACTTGATGATTCATCAAGACACTCAAATAGGTTGATTGGGGTTTTGTAAAAATATTGAATTCTTTTTGGTTGTAGGGGGGAGATGAAGAATTCTTCAACTAAATCCAAAATGGTCAACTGCTCCTTTTGTTCTTACAAAACAAAACACAAATCCAGTCTCAATGTCCATATACGGATTCACACGGGGGAGAAACCATTCAAATGTCTCCATCCACAATGTCAAAAGTCATTCACTGACAGTTCCAATTTGAAACAGCATGAGGTGGTCCACACCAAACAGAAGACATTCGAATGTTCTGAATGCTGCAAAAAGTTCACCCAAAAAGGCAATCTGGATGCCCACAAAATGATTCATTCGGAGGAGAAATCTTTCACCTGCCCCCAATGCCCATATCGAACCAATCGAAATTTCCATTTACAAACACACTTGACTCGTATTCACTCGGATGATCGACCATTTAAATGTGAAGAGTGTCATTATGCAACAAAAACAAAAGAACAATTGAATCGTCATTTGAAGGTGCATTTGGGTGGGGAAGAGAAGGAGAAGATCAAAAAACACAAATGCCCGCACTGCCACTACAAATCTATTCAATCAGCCCATATGACGAGTCATTTGAGGACCCACACGGGGGAGAAGCCCTTTCCTTGTCCCCACTGCCCCTACAAAACAACCAGATCCGGAGACTTGAAGGTCCACATCAAAGGTTGTCATACGGGAGAGAAGAAATTCAAATGTGAATTTTGTGACTACTCCACCGTCACTAGTGGCCGACTGAATGTGCACATGAGGAGTCACACAAAAGAAAAGCCATACAAATGTCAATTTGAGGGATGCAAATATTCAGCTGCTGGATCGAATGACCTGAAAAAACACGAGATGATTCACAGGGGAGAGAGACCCTGGAAGTGTCCTCAATGTCCCTACTCTGCAACCTTTAAATCAGCGTTAAATAAACATTTGAGAAAACATCAAGCTCTGACTCTCTTGTCGAAGAAGATTGGTGGCAAGAAGGGAAATCGATTGGAAATATACAAATGCAAAATAGGTGGATGTGATTTTGGTTGTCGGGAGGAGAAAAAATTGGCCGTCCATCTCAATCAACATCAACTCCCCATCGTCCTCTTATCAAAATTGAATGTCCGTCAATCAAATGTTAAATCTCTCTCCTAAAAATGTGCAGACTCCTTTGGTTTGATGATGGTGCCTTCTATAAAAAATGTAACTGCTCTCCAAATAGATTTCACCTTCAAAGTGAACATTTTAAAATTAATGTGATTTTAATTCTTGATCCAGATCAAACAAGCATTTCAGTTGTGTTGAAAAAATTGCGCCAAATTCTAAAATGCACTATGAAATTATTTGCACAAACAATTCTACTGTATGTTTATTTTGATGAATTCAAGATGGAGGGCACATTTAATTGAGAGACGATATTAAATATTTCCAAAACAAACAATAAATGAATGTTTAGATTCTTGTTTTGAAATTTGCAACGAAAACAGATGGAAAGATGTCACCAATTTTTGTGCATTAAACACTTTACATAATTAAATTTTTCAATTGGTTTCATGTGTGATTTTTTGAATTCATATGAAATTCCTTCCTAATTTTCATCCTCATTAAATCACCAATAAACCTTCTTTTCTCCATCATTTTGATCCGAAAGTTTGAACTTGAGTTTCAAATCCTCTGTACTATAAAGTGTTAACGAATTGCTCACATTTCTCTTTGTTAAGCGCAACTGCAATTTAACAAAAATTAAAAGAACCAAAATAAGGAAAGTAAACCAAAGCTTTGGTCCATAGTTCCATGTCCCAAGACAATCAACTTGATTCCAGAGCCATATGTAAGCGCACTAACGTCTTTGCCACTTTAAAGTACATCATCTGCTTGTGGATGTGTGTACATAAATGCATTTGAATGACCAAGAGGATAAATTCAAACCTCTCGTATTTAAAGGCTCACAAGTTGTCACAGCCAATTTTCGTGTAAAAGTCATTCAAATGGATCACAAGTCCTACCTTGGCACCTCTTGTCACGCACATTTATTTTACATATTTCTTTACACAAAGTTTAAGTTTTTAAAATGCTGAAAACTAATCAAAATGTACAATGACAATGAGTTTAGAAGGCAAGTATTAGAGTGATAACTTTTTGAATATAGAAATCAAAAAAGTTTAATGTGGACTCCCTTTCAAAATATCGAATGCCCCCGTCTTTCATTCCCCAAACAGGCATCCATTTGACAGTTCGAATCAAATCCTTCTCTAGCAAAAGGTTCCGATCCTTCCATTGGACTTGCTCCTCTTCGGATTTGAATTCCCTTCCACTGAATTTCCATGTGAGTCGAGTGACTTGAACTGAAGTTTTGAATTTTTGAATGAGGATAGGAAGTTTAAAAAATTGTTAATTACTAGAGGATAACAAGAGAGGCTATTCGTGGCAGACGTTATTGCAACTAAAGAGACGATGGGATGTTCTGCATGGAAACGGATTGTAAAGAATGTCCCACAAATAGAGAGAGTCAGACACATCAACTTTGCTGTGAAACAAATTTGGGCCAAGAGGGTGTTGAAGTAGTTGATGGTCAATTGAATGTAACGACATTCATATTTCACTATTTCCATTTCATTTAAGAGATCGTCAAAATTCCCATCCTTTGTCTTTCTACAGAACAACATGACAATCAACTGTTTTGCAGCATTTAAAGATTAACATTTTCCACATACAGGGTGAATTTTTATCTCTTCTTTCTGTGCCCGGGAATATTTCAATGTTTCCACACGATGGCATTGAAAAATCGAAATATTCCCGGGCACAGAAAGAAGAGATAAAACATTCACTCCGGTGGTGTACTGGCATCGTTTTAATACGACTAGGTTGTGTTGTAATATGACTTTGGAGTCCTACTACAATCTGAACGGATTAAATTGCAATGCGACTGAAAATGGTGTATAAAATCGCATCGAAACTCCTTAATCCGTCTTATACAAGGGTGTCAAGGTGGTTCGACGTGATTGGTTCATTTTATTCCAACCATTTTCAGTCCTATGACTTCTTGCTGTTAGAGTTATTTGAATATGACCTACTCGGTAGTAGTACAGTGCATGTATACCACTCAAATAATTTTGAAACTAAGGGCCCTTTCGAATACAATTGGCCCAGATCTTGCACAGAACTGTGTGAATTGTTTTAGATGATATTTGGGTATCTCGTTCCGATGGACACCTTTCGTCTGATTCTCGGTGGGGACTTTTCTGAAATCGCCCCAAATCAGAGTAAAAAAATCACAAAGATTCGGCTGAATACAGATTTGAACAAAACGGTATTCGGAAAACTCAACCCGGAAAATTCAACCTAGAATAATTTAACCTCAGAAAACTCCTTCATTATTTTTTCAAACAGTGGTGTTCCAGGGGTCAGTATCAATTGTCCCTGTAAGTTTCGCAAATATCCGTCAACACAGTCATGGCCCCAAAACAATATACCTCGTTGTCTAAAATGTGCGAAATATTTTTGCTAAAATCCGTATTCAGCCGAATCTTTGCCATTTTTTTACACCAAATAGAGAAAATTTCAGAAAAGTCTCCACCGATAATTGGACGAAGGGTGTCCCTCAGAACGAGATACCCAAATATCATCTAAAACTATTCACACAGTTCTGTGCAAGATCTGGGCCAAATTATACCCGATAAGGTCGGGTCCTTTTAGAAAATCGATTGAACCGTTTTAAGAACAATGTCAGGTCATCAACAATATTTTCCAAGAAATTGAATAACTTTGAAAAATATTTTTAGTAACAGTTTCAACTTCCAAGTAAATGTACGAAAAACGTTTATGACGATAAAAAATTTTCTTCAAAAGTTTTTATTTTTGAAGCGATAATGGAATATTTTTGAAATAATTTAAAAAATTTTTTTTAAATATTTCTGGACCTGGAAAATATGTTCCTCAAAATTATGCTTGAAAATATGCCGACTTTTAAACGGTTTTCAATGAATGTCAAATATTTGATAAAATGTTTGAAAATTTCAGACTAAGAAAAATTATTTGAAGGGGTCAATTTGTTGACTTACTCAATCCATTCAAGGGCATCTCGAATATGTTGAATCAAACTCAAATAACAGATCAAAATAACGATGATTGTGAAAATAGAGATTTGTAACCAGAAATAAAAGAGGAGAATTTCAGGTAGAATGAAAATCCCGAAAACAATCGAACTTTCTTGCAATTGGGAATTCAAATGGGAATATAGAAAACCCGGGAAATTTGGTTTTTTCATATAAAACATCGCAATATAAATCAAAGGTGGGTTGAGCAAAAAGTGAATGTTGGTGACCAAAATTTCTTGGAGATTGAATTTGTTCCTGATGAGCCACCACTTGGACCTGTTTCCATAAAAACTGTCTGGTTTAAACCGAACATTGTTTAGACACTGGGCAGTTAATTGTGGCTCCACAATATAAAGTTGAAAACTCCAGAAAGTCGCTGTGATGCCGAACGTTGAAAACAGGACGAGGAGTGCGAGTTCATCGATCGGAATTGGCTCTTCCAAAAGGGAAGAAAATAAATTTGAAATGTATTGAAAACACCTCAATAGGGAGTATCCGCACCAGAGGCAGCAAATGACTTGACGCCATCTGGAACTCCGAGTCCAAGTCAAAGTCTGGAAGTCCACATCAATCGAAATTGCATTCAAGAAAGCTGCCAATTTCAAACACAAATATACTGGACGAATTAATCTTGGGGTGAGCATCTTGAAAAATATTCCAATTTGGTGGTCACACTTGAATGTAGTCAACAGAAGAAGTTAAAGGTTAGTTTAGATGTATCTTGAAAAGTGTCGAGGGTTAAGAGTAGACGTGGGAAAATGAAATGGGGCTTTTGTGTAACTACTCCGAGCTGAATTTATGAAGACTCTGAGAAATATTCTGGAATGTTCTAAAACCTTCATGTAGTCGGACATGTAGACTAATCTTGAAAACATCAGTTTGTTTGATGTTTGTAGTTGTCAACTACTAGTTGACTAAAGTATATAGACGTATCGATTAATGACTCAACCTGAGTCATCGAGACGGAATTCATGGTTGTCTCGTTGGTAATTGAATGATTTACTTGTGATTCTGATGAGTAAACTGGTTGATTGACTGACTATTTATTGTCACTTTGATGGGACTTTTGACACAAGGGAATAAAACCAAATAGTCAAAAGTCAAAATGTTAACTTTAATTATTGGCTGTCTCTGAGTTTTCGAAATGTGCTGACATTCGAATTATTTTGTGGATACATAACCTTCATCTACGCAACATCGCATTTAGTAAATATTAAATTAAAATATCTTCTCCGAATGAGGTTCAAGAGATGTGGAAGATTGTTCAGCCATTCAAAAAAATTATTTGGTTATTGGAATTGAACAAATCCAATCCATCTTTACGATTACAAAATTATTTTCCATGTCAAGGGATTAATTACAACTTGAACTAAAGGACATGGCACCTAAGTACAACTCATCCATCACTTGACCACACAGGTCGGTGGGTTTGTTTGACTGAAATAGCGAGCGCAGCGAGATAGGTTAGAACTGTGACTGCAAATTTACAGTCCTCATTTCTCATTGCATTTACATGATTATAATTCGTTACTTAGTTTGTGAAAGTATTCGTAGGCAATAACATGTGTCGCTTACATACATTGGGTCGAAAGACATAGGCCAAACTACTATTAAAATTTAAGGTCAACACTACAAACAAGTTAGTAACAATGAAAGCTCATCTAAATTAACAGCCAAGAGGTTAGGAAATGGGGACTTCTCGTTTGAACGTTCGGTTGTAGAACCAAACGGTGATTAAACCAAACAACAATTACGCAAAAGCCACATTGAAAAATTCAACGGATCCATTTCAACACCTTAAAAAGTATCCAGATCCAAATGTTACCATTGATTAGGTACATTAGTACATATATGAGCACCTCAATAAGTAGAGTGGCCACGGCAACTGCTAAGCCAAATGACAGCAACAGAAATATCAAATGAATATTCGAGCTTCGAAATTCCAACTGACGGAAAATTCCGTTTTCCCCTGAAATAAACTCGTTTTTATACTCCTCCTTGAATTCGAATCCAAATCGAATCTGTTGCCATCTGGTCCAGAGTTTGTAGATTCCCGCTGAGAAAATTGGAGTGATTCGATTGTACATGAAATTCCGATAAGGTTGTGGGAAATTACTACTGACCACATTTCCATCGAATTGGTTAAGCGGTCTAAACATCCTTCTCAGTTTTACAACCCAAATCGAAAGACATCCAACTTGCTTCAGAAAATCATCTTCAGTCAATTGATTATGAGAAAATTTCAAATCAGGATTGTCTCGCATCGCCATTTTGAAGAGGTTCCAAAAGTATTCAAAATCCTTCGTTGGGACAATAGTGAGAGTCTTGTTGGGTCCTGATAATGTCCTGGCAATGAGTTCAGATGGCGCTTCCAATTCGTCCCTACAGGTATCCGTGATGTTGTGAAACAAGTTCACGAAATCTTCAGCCTTCTGACAGCTGAGGTTGGTTTGAAGGTCGAAAGGAGACTTCGCAGCCTGCAATACGACGCAAGAATTGTAACAGGCCCACACATCGTTCCAATGAGCACCAACAAGTTGAGCCGTAAATAATCTTTTGTGGAATCTTTCGGGTAAAATGTGTTCGTTCACAATCGCAGCAAGTACGTCAGTGCACAATCCAGGAGGTTCCAACTCTAGGTCAGCCCATGCCAAATAAATCTGACATGGTACATCCCATTCAGCAAGAAAAATGCGCCAGTGATCCTCAGACAAATTGAATTGAGCCAATTTCGTCCAATTTGTTCGGAACGGGTAGGGGGCTGTATATTCTGACTTGATGATCCCTCTGTAGGCATTTGTGAGAACCAGTCCCATCAAAAGCCACAACCCAAATACGAGGCGAAAAATTCGAATCCATCTCTTCCCTTCTTTTCTTGTCTCTACATCTTCTATAATTCCCAAGGTCCTGGACTCAGCTGGTCTGGGACAAGAAGACCCCAATTCAACGACTGGTGGATAATTTTCAGCTGCATTCAAATTCGGTTGCTCAAGTAACAGTTTGAAAATCAACCACCAACCCGCCAAAATTCCTCGAGTCAGCCGACAAATGCTCTGTTTTATTGAATCAACGCGAATTTTGCTTTCAACTGACGTCCCCTGGTTATGGCTTGTGAGACCAACAATAAAGGCAAGGAGCGACAATGCAAGAGCCGTCAGTTGGATTGTCAAGTACAGGGTAAGCCAGGCCCGTTTTGTAAATGGTGTCAGATAAACTTGTATTGACTCTGTGGCTGCATCAACTCCATTTGATGTGATGAATTTAAATTGAGATGCAATTTCACCTGTAGAAAATGAGGAGACAGGTTTCCCCCTTGTCTCATCGCAAGTCCCCACATGAAATGCCACAACGAAATTATTCTCTAATTTGTCCATAAGTTTTTGAACACTTGAGATGATGTGAGATGATGAAGCATTAAAATTCACAGTGGGTAAGGGCTCATATAGGGGTATCTGTTTGTCCAGACTTTGGTTGAGACTTGACAGAATGTGAGATGGTAGAGCATATTTTATATCTACAGGATTTTCTCTATCAAAAGGATTCGCTTGTCCCATACACATTTTTTCATTTTCTTCGGCTTTCTTGTAGAACTTGTTGAAACTTTTAAGCTCTTCAGAGTCATATTTTTCTGCTGCAATCCATTGGACTCCTTTGCTGTCCTGATACAAGTTATCGTAGCATTTGCTCATTTCACCCAAACAGGACACTACGTTTTCTGTTTTCGAGACTCCACCTGCCTGCAAATCCGGACATGTGAATACTTGTGTGGCGTTTTTGCGATTCTTACAAATTTGGCAGTGACATCGGCCCATTATCTGGTTCCTCGATGTCATGTCGAGGATGAACAGAGGAAATTGTCCAAGAATTGGAAGTACACCGGGGAACCATGTGATTTTGCTCCCTCTGGTGTACACCATCAGAGTCATTTTTGGGTACAAAGTTTCTCCATTGACAAGAGGGAAAATTCTTGATATCGTCTCAGAAAACGAAGGACCTATCGGCAGTTTGGTCTCCACGATATAGACGAAAACATAATCCTGCAAATATTTTAAATCTCCCACCATGCTCTTGCCTGCATTTCTAAATCGCGAAATTTTATCCAGTATTCCTGTTTCGTCGCTTTGGGGTCTAAACAAATACGAATATGTTGACCGAATTACGAGTGGAAACGATTCAGTCGATTGATGTGGAAATTGTTCGGGGTTCTTACCGTATTGAACAAAGACAAAAGACTTCATGGTTTCTCCTAAAAGTCTTGGAAAATTTATTTCTGGTGCTAATTCCTTTGGATTGTAGAAGTTGTATGATGGGAGTGCGTGGGTTTGAATTGTGAGCAAAAGGAAAAAGACAGGGAGATTGTGGCCATGATGTGAAAACATTTTGATTACTTTTTCTTGCTGAGAATTTTCATAAAATGTCGAGGGTTTTCAAACAGTTTTCAGGAGATCGGGTAGTTCAGGAATGGACACTGACGTGACGAGCGACTAGTGAAAATGGGTGACGGATATTTCGCGTGACTAGTGGAAGAGAGAGCTCCTATTTCGTCTGCGTTTCAATCGAGTATTAAGAAACTAGTATTCATTCCAGTGTACAAGTCTATTATCAACAGAGTTGCTCTTTCTTCTGTTCAAGCTTTTTCCTAGCACAATTGTGTCATTTATTCATTATTTACAAGGTACAACTTAAAACGGGAATATAATTGTCGCCTCACGCTGAATAACAAAGGCTGTAATTGTTTGCTCAGGTATTTTTATTGGAAACTCCGGTAAAAATATTGACATTCAGGTATTTTATTACAGCGCCAACTACAGGAGGATCGGGACTACTGACTTACTGTGGGGAACAGTGCTGAGAGCTAGCAGATTTTTTATAAACTTCATGGTACATAAAAAATTCTGGTAGGCGGCGCGAGTGTTTTCGGGTATTCTCTAACCTAAACATAAAGAAAACAATTTTACCTGTACTTTCAATACTTTTGCCTGAGCAAACCTATTACCCCATTAGCAAACACCTTGCTTTTCTGTGCCCAAGCCAGGTAAGGGCGACATGTCTAAAAAAAGCAATTTTAGAAATTTGATTGTATTTTCAAGGCAACTTCACCTGTTTGTATGAAATTTTACAAACAGTAACGATAGAACATGTCTTACATGGTATGGAATGATATGATTTTAGTGAAGGTCCTTCATGGAGTTTTTAGCCATTGAATTGAGTCTTCAAACGCAACTTATCCGTCAAACAAAACAGCCAACCAAAAAAGCAGTGACGAGTGCCCAGATTTGCTCGCGTGCTCAAGTTAGAGAAACAAGAGTAGAGGTCCCACTATTGAATTGAAACCAATAAATCGTGGCGCGAATCAGCCCTTACGAGTCCACCACGGCATGTACATATTTAGCACTTTTTTGATTATTCTCACTCCACCAAAACGAGTTAAATTAGTTTCAATGATGATTATTATAGCATTTGGTCCAGATTTTCCAATATTATTTGAATTTTAATTGTTGGAACACGATAAATACATCTAATTAATTATTTTATGTACGCCATGGAAAAGGTTCTTGTTTCAAACTCCAAACTTTATTTTTAATTATTCTGGACTTAAATAAATAAGTACCATCACATTTAAATTAAATAAAGTTGAAATAATGTCTACAGATGATTATGCAATCGTTAAAATAGAATATCTTGTCATGAAATAATTACGACGATGACATAAAAGTTGTAATTTCTAAGATTAAAAAGTTGATTAATTCTAGTTGAAAATACTAATATTTTAGTGTTATCTTGACTGTACAATATTATTTAAGCACTACTTGAGTCATCAAAGCTAAGAAATTATCAAAAAGTTGTTGATTGAAACCAGAATTAGTCAACTTTTGAATCCGAGAAATTACAACTTTGGTTCGATTGTCACAATTATTTGACGAGAAGATATTTTGTTTTAGGCAAGCATATAAACACCATGACCATGTCGTGCAGGATGGTATTTGTTTGTCCATGATGGTGATTCACCATTGCAAGAAAACTTGATAAGATTTGTCGATGAAGAGCAATTGGAATTGAACGAAATTGGCATTTTTGAGAACAACCACGAGCCACCAGTTGATAACGTCTTAACAATAACAAATGAGCTCACTTAATAATTTTCAACAGCATTATTCTTTTGTCATGCTCATATCATGCATTTTCATGACATTATTTGTCTACTAACAAATAAACGTGAACATTTAATAAAAAGTTCAATTATCGTGTAAAACACTTTTGTTGTCTCTGTCTCTGTAGAAACTTTTGTTTTAAAGTTTACTTTAAAAAATAGTCAAAGGGTTGTATTTGAAACCCAGCGTCGTGCGTCATACTTAATTATAAGGATAGAAGTTTCTGAACTTTTCGCTTCTCCCAATACATTGTCTAGACGTTATTTGAAGAAATGCGGTACTCCCCTGAACAATCAGATAAAGTGAAACGTTTGAGCTCAAAAACTCGACTCTACTTGTACAAATCAAGACACATGTCACATGTCTTGACAAAATCCTCTTGTCTCTTTGTCTTTGCGGGTCGTTTTGGCGTACACAAGCCGTTTTCGGCTTACTCAGTTTTTAGATTAAATAATCCAGTATTGGCTTTCGAGTAGTTTTGTCGAATCCAGATAATACAGTTTTAAATTTTTGTTTAAGTAAAATTTAAGTAAGTAAGATTCTGAAAATTAATTCAATTCAAACAAATAAATATTATATAAATATTATTAGAACAATTTCTTTTTCCAGACAAATATTTTTTTACCTCCAGCCAGAATGTTTTTTTTAGACAGTTTCAAAAAATGAAAAAAATGAAGATGAAGATTCTTTAATCCTAAGTCTAGATAGTTTTTACATAGTCTGAGTTGTTCGAATGAAAACCGACAGTAAGTGGATAATGTCACTACCGACATTTTCCTTAGAACCCACTTTGAGTATCTGCATAATAACATTCAAGGTTCAAATATTTCATCCGGGAATGAAATTACTTGTCCTAGGAACAACTCAGACTATCTAAATACCCATAGACTTGTAATTAAGAAATCTTCAAAAATATCTTTATTTTCTTTCATTTTCTGAAACTGTCCGGGAAAAAAAATTCTGTCTGGAGAAAAAAATCATACCAAAATCGAATTTTTTATTGATCAATAAATAAAAAATTCGATCACGTAAACCTCAATCACCTTTGAATCAAAACGGATTTTCAAAAACCTTGTCAAAAAAGTGTCCCGCACAAAATTTATTGAATTTGGATCAAAATCTCTGCAATGAAGCTAGGAATTTTCCACACCGGAAAGTTCTACACACGGAAGTTTCCACACTGGCTCCGGGCGGCCTCAGTGAGAGCCGTAAGTGCTTTCGGACTCATCTAACAGCTCGCTTCGCTCGCGACTTCAATCAAACAACGCTTCATTGACATAATCAGTCAATAAGACAAAACAAGGGGTGGGTGTAATTTTCCTGTGTGGAATTTTCTTGTGTGGAAACTTCCGGTGTGGAAAATTCAGGCTATTATGCAATGGCTGTTGCAATCGCAGAGATTTTGAACTGAATTGAAGTGTTTGCTTTTTTGATTCAGGGTATCAATAAATCAAGGAAAAATTCCTTCAAATCGAATTTGTGTTTAAAGTAATTTTTGCTGCACTAAAAATAGTTTTCGTGTATTCTCTATCTGCTCGTAACTTTTAGTGATCCAGAATTTAGTGCTAGAATAAGTAATTTTGGTGCCAAATAGTTATGTTTAGTGCGCAGTAATATTAACCCATTCTTTAATCAAAACATGGGAAAAGAGACACTTTTGAAAGCTATTTCAAAAATTTTAACATCTTCTTGAATCCGATTTTTCATTGACACTTGACTTGTCATTGGTATTTATCTGAATCGGTTTATTTAATCCAAAAACGATTTAAGCTGAAATTGGCTTAAATAAGCCAACACGCCCAGGCTTCACTTGCTTAGCTCCTTAACTTTAACTGTTAAACTTGTAACAAACGGCACACTTTTTCTAAAATGTTATATCATTTTCCAATTAATTAATTAGAATTCATGTTTTCCGCAGGTGTGGAGAATTCATGGAAAATGCTGAAAAATGGCAAAAAAATAGGTTTTAAATTAAGTAAGCGGAATATGGCTTTATTTGATCCAGTCTCGGAGTACGGTAGTAGTAAGCCAAGACCGACTTATTTAATTCGAAAACGGCTTATGTAAGCCAAAACGACCTTAGTGTTCCTAACTATATTGATTCAATTAGTTGCAGAGTAAAGAGTAGTGAGAAGCAGTTGACATCACAGCCCAATTGAGGAAATACTGAAGCTTCGTCATTAACTTCAGTTCACATACCTCCAATTCCATTCATCTCCATCTTTCACTCAACAAATTTCAGATCTACCAGATGCTGGACAAAGGGATTGTATTTCTTTTATTGTTGATGATGACAACCGAAGTAAATGGAAATTCGAATGATGGGATAAGATTGACAGACCGAAGGGCCATCATAAAATTGAATAAAGTGTTGGGTGACGACAGTCTCTGTTTTCTCTTTGTGCTCTTTGACCCACAATTAGATATTGGAGATGTTGAAGATGGTCGTCCGTTCAAAGCCACACACTCACTTCTTCTTTACACAACAATATCTGATCATCGAATGACGTGGATATCCTCAATCGATTCTGAAATGGGCATTTTTCGAAAAACTTTTTCATACATGAGAAATATGAAATGCCACATCATCATCTACCAATCACCTACTAAAGATTGGGGAAGAGAAGATGGGATTGATCTACTTATGGATTCAATCATTTTCAGCATGTATCGTGTTGGACGGATGAAATCTTATACATTTGCATTGAAACTGGCAGAAAATGTTGAAGATCCTCTACCAGAATTTAATGTGAACCCAACTGTTCCGAAGATTGTGATGGATTTGTTTGAAACGGCAGTCCTCAGTGGAAATGGGAGTACCAGAGAGAAGATGGGTGAGATGAAGAGAGGAGTCTGCTGTTTCAACTCTTTCCATGGAAATATTTCTGTCACTACCGGGACGTTTGAATGTCAACAGGAACCCCATTTGCATCCTGGAATTTCCAATAAGAGTCCAGTGAATGTGGGTTGTTTCAAGGAAATTCTAGAATGCCACAGGAACATCACAGACAATGGCCGCATCATGAATTGGGAGTTTTTTGCAGATACAATAAACGATGTACATGACCACCAGACTGCTTTAGTTGGACCACAAGAGGGCTTTGATTTGAGTTCGGCATCACCCGCAAGTAGACGACACCCAATTTCACTGACATTGGCAAGTCTACATTTCATCTATTCTGCTCTGAACTGTACGACACTCTTTAACCAACCCAGTACAGAAAACTTGGACTTGATAGTTTGGCTGCCCAATGGAAAGGACTTTTCAATCTCGTTTGATAGCGTACGGTCAATTGAGAAAATTGTAGCTGGATCAGTGGAAAATTTCAAGTTCATCACAGCAGACAACGTTCAGACACTCCGTGAGTCATTTGCTGTCTATTTGCAGCCATTTGAAACCCCAATATGGATCACCCTCACAACACAAATTGCAGCTACCTCATTTTTTCTATCCATCTTTTCTATCTTGTGCAGTCAAAAGAATGGGGGGACATTGAGATGGAGGTTGAAATTGATGTTAAAAAATGTTGTGGAAATGACATTTTCTGGTGCCAATTCGATCTGGAGGATTTTGATAGAGCAGCCAAATTACGAAGAATATATTCGGAACTCAATTGCAAAACATCGTGAGATTCACAAGCGGAGACGTTGGACAAAAATTTATGGATTTACTTTGGGAATGTGGATCCTCGCGGGACTGCCTCATTTTGTTCCACCATTTTCATTTTATTTCTAAAGGAAACCAATGGAAGGCCATTGATAAAGGAGTCATTGTAAAAAAAGAGATCTAAAAAAATGTGAATTAGAAAAATTAGAAAAAAATTGTATGGAGTAGATTCAGATGGTTTGACATGTTGGAATTCTATAGTTGAATATTTTTTTAACCGTTTAATAGTTTTTGTGATTTTTTATCGACTTAATTCAAAAACATTTGTTCAAAAAGCAAAGAGTAAATTGGGACTTTATTTGTAAAGTTAATTGATAATTATTTTATTATTTATTAGCATTTCCGTCTCCTTCGGGCTATTGCCCATGGAGTCGACTGTTGCAAAGTTTTATTCAAATTTTGGCACGAATCGAATTAATTATTTACAGGTTAAGAGTGAAAGTTTGTGTGTGGTACAATCAATTGTTCTGTGTCAATAAAGTGTGGGTGGTTTTGGTTCCACCAAAGAAGTTTGAAAAAATAAAAAAAATTTGTTCACTTGTGAGTCTTATTCTCACGTTTCCCCTTTTAAGTATAGATCCATCGACCAGCTGTGGGTTGAGTTAATTGATAATTAAACTAACATTTAGTATTCTGACTGTTTTAGTCTCAATAAACATTGAGCTCTAATGAAATTCAAATAACTTGAGTCAAGATGTTCTCAAGACTCAAGTTCAATTAGCTGAAGGTAGTCCTACCACGCACACTATGACGGATTGAAGAAAAAAGCGAAAAAGCGATTGACGCTACTTGATTACCCAAAATTACAACCAACGAGGCCAAAAAGGTTCCGAGAATTAATATTTGTCATCACCATCGATTTTATAACTCTGCGTACCCGATACGGGCATTAACGGGTAATTCATGAAAACAAGTGAGGAAAAAATATCTGCGACTTTCCAATTGGTACAAATATCTTGAAAAAGCGCTTTATTTTTTATTAAGAGATTTGAATGTTAGTTCATGTCAAGTTTCAACCAAATAAAAAGGAATGATAGCTAAAATTGAAATGGATAGAAGTAAAACAACAATGACGACGGACTTCATTAAATATGTTAAATGTTATTCTGTTATTCTGCGGAGGGGCAGCGAAGCTGCATAAATGTCCGTTTGATACTGTACCACTTGGCTTTTTCCACGATCCCTGACTAGTCATAACAGTTTGTGAAATTATTATTATCAATTCGACCAAACCCCCAACAGTCCACATTTAATTGTCATTAATTTATTCAACACCAAATCTCAATCATCAAAATTCCTATTCATTTTAAGGACGGTTTTAGTGCAAGTTAATTCGACTTGAAATCCACTTCATTGGTCTTCTAGTTGGTTCGATTCAGTTTGTGGATGATGGGGAGTTGATGTTGATTCAGATGGAGGGCCAAATCCTTCTCCTCCTTCGTAAGAAATTCACATCCAACAAGTTTGCACTTCAAAATTCTCAACTTATTTCCCTGAGTGCAAGAAAAGTTTCCATTTCTGGAGGAATCTCTTACACTTCCATGTTTCTTCAAATGAAGTTTTAAACTGGATTTGTGGGTAGAAGAGTAGGGACATTGAGTGCATTTCCAAGGCCTCTCTTGTCTGTGAACCATCTCATGGCTTTTCACATTTGAAGATTGAGTAGCTGAATATTTGCATCCATCAAATGAGCATTTGTGGGGTTTTTCACCCGTGTGACTCCTCATGTGGGCATTCAGGTGGCCGCTAGTGACTGAAGAATAGTCACAAAATTCACATTTGAATTTCTTCTCTCCCGTGTGACTACGGGCAATGTGGACCTTCAAATTAGTTGATGAGGTTGTTTTGTGTGGGCAGAGGGGACAAGGGAAGGGCTTCTCTCCCGTGTGGGTCTTCAAGTGATTCTTCATGTAGGATGATTGAATGGATTTGTATGGGCAGTGGGGGCATTTGAAAGTCTTGATCTTCTCCTTCTCTTCTCCACCCAAATGCACTCTCAAATGATCATTTAGATCTCTTTTTGTTTTGGCTGCATAATGACACTCCCCACATTTAAATGGACGATCATCCGAATGAATGTAAATCATGTGTCTTTGTAAACTCCCTTCGTATTTGGTTGTGTAAGGGCATTGGGGACAGGCGAAAGGTTTCTCCTTCAAATGAATCCTCTTGTGAATATCCAGATGGGCTTTTTGAGTAAAGTTTTTGTTGCATTCACAACATTCGAAGTTCTTCTGTTTGGTGTGGACCAACTCATGAAGTTTTAAACTGGAACTTGTAGTGAATGACTTTTGGCATTGGGGTTGGGGACATTTGAATGGTCTTTCCCCCGTGTGTGTCCGAATGTGGTCATTGAGACTGGATTTGTGTTTTGTTTTGTAGGGACAGAAGGGACAATTGACCATCTTTTAGTTGGACCAGGAAAATTCTTTATAGAATTCAAAGTTGTCAATGCTAAAATTTTGAAAAATTATTCTGTTGTAAATCGACAATTACACTGACTATTGTTCAATTGAATTTCAGAATTTTTCACTACTATTCGCTGTTCGATAATAAATTAAATTAAATCAGTTTTGTACATTTACCTGAGTAGAATTAGAAGTCGGAGAAAAGTCAATTCGATTAAATGGCTTCAATTTACTTTAATACAAAGTTCAATTTCGTGTTGAGAATATTTAACAATCAAGTTGGTGGGATGTTCAAGATTGAAAATGTTCCGAGTGAATGTCCACTTGTTGTTGGAGTCTGGAGAATTCTAAGGTTTCGTCTTTACCTGGACTTTATAAAAAGACTCCTATAAATAGACCTCGACAACCATTTCTATTGTTCCTTTGTTGAGGGTCATTTCAAGGACCTCAGGGACTGCCCTTCGATGTACAAAAACAGCAACAAGAAATGGACAAAGACTTTTAATGAGAATTTGGAAAAATTTCGAAACCAAAGTTGAGTCAATGTACATTTTAAATAAACAAATAAACAACCAATGTAAATACGAGGTTCAGTTGATGCATTTTATACGACGATGGTTCATCCTCTGCACAGAAAATGTTTTTACTACTATTCGCTGTTCGATAATAAATTTAATTTAATCAACTTTGTACATTTACCTGAGTAGAATTAGAAACCGGAGAAAAGTCAACTCGATTAAATGGCTTTAATTTAATTTAATCCAGAAAGTTGAAAATTTTTGTTTTTGAAATTGAAATACAAATAAAATGAAAACTAGACGATACTTCATGCCTTTTTATTCTGGAAATGTGTTGATTTAATTCATGCTGAATTCAGCATCTTTTCTGCATTAATGACAACAAGAGAAGCCTGCGGCAATGTTGGATATAATTCAATTTGTATATTTAGTTTAGCAAAACTAAATGGTTATTTTTGACAAGTTTTACGATTCAATTGTATTCTGATCACTCACAACTTGAATCACATAAACTACAATCAACCTTACAGTAAATGCAAATGCATTCCCAATCAAAGTGAACTGAATTGAACGTACAATTGAAAAGTCCTTCAAATAAAGAACAAGAAATTGGAAATTTGTCCATTTGCCGCCAATTTTCATGTTCTCAGTTTTCCTCGTCTACAGATTCATCGAGATCATTTTAATTGATCCAAATTTCATAGGAAATCATCTTTCCATCCATTTTGCTTATTCTTGGTGTATCATATTAAATATATTTTGTGTTGCTGAATTTTTCTCCAGGTGGAATGAGTTTTGATGCCACTTCTCTGGATAGAGAATAGCACTAGCACTAGCATTTATTGCCGGGCCTCATTAAGGTAAATATATGTATAATGTAAATTATACGTGTGGTGCAGCAGAAATACAGACATTCAGCTTTAAATGCTGAAAAATATTCACTTGCACGTAGAATTACCCTGAAATTAACGTAGTTTAACCTGGGTAACCCTACATAATCACTATTATAATGAGCTACACCAAATTTTCTCTCCAACACTAAGGATCCGGTTCTGTTGAACGTAGGGAGGTATGGTTGGGGTCATAAAATAGGTAATTTTTTGCACTTGAGCGTGGTCCACCTTAGATTGACCAACATTGACCTTGACCTTCGAAATTAATTAACCTTTAAACTGGCAACTGGGTTACATTTGTAGTATATGCATTGTTAAGGGCCAAAGCTATAGCAACAAGAGCC
>JAQHQX010000035.1:0-27621 GCA_034694425.1 Arrhopalites sp. Gr-Col-00791
TCTTGGTTGAACAGAAGGTCTCTGTGAGGCCGTTTCTCAGTTTTTAACACTATAATAAAGTTAACAACAACAACAACCAAACGATGTGTTCCCTGTCCAAACTCTATTATCATTTTTGTCAAATGATATTTCTTTGTTCTCCAACAAATTTTGAATATCAAAATCCAAATTGATTACTGCAGGAATTTTTATTCTTAAGTTTAATCCCAAGTCTTTAGGGTCACGAATGATGAAATGCGTGAAGCACTTTGTAAGCTCGAGGATTGGATTCAGGTCGATGGTGAAGGTTCGATTTTGTGGGGGAGGAGTGACCATTCCTTTGATGGAACTTATCAGTGTGAATGAGATAGTGATTTTCACAACTGAAAACTCAAATACAGATTTCCAATGGAATATCATGAGATCAAATATTGACAATGACGCTGTTTCACTCTACAGAAAGTTTATTATGTCTTGGACGAGGGAAGCTTTTTTGTGGTTTTTTTGAAATTTCCAGGAGCAATGCTGGCTGGTGTGCGATTTTGAATTCGAATTTATGACTAGAATTACAAAGGAGTAATCGATGGTAGTCAAATTTCATGTGATAAGTGGAGCTGAAAGTATTGAAAATGTAATAGAGGTTTCACAAATTCAACGTATTTTGTAAGGATCGGTTTTGGAATTGCTGGTGACAGCCGTGTGAAGATGAGGAAATATGATGATGTGTTTGTTCGATATTTAAGAAATGTCAATCATTCCAAGTAGTAGCACTGAGATGTTTCCATAAAGGTCGATTGATTCACCAAATTGAATTCTTCATTATTTTCAGTCATTGCGTCATCGCAGAGTTTTTGAAATCATTTTTCGTTTGAATTTAATTTGAGAAGTGGAGTTGGAAGTGTTGAAAGCGTATTGGACGTTTGATAACTACTTGAGATTCATCAAGAGCACTAAGCGACTTGTTTCAAATGTGTGAGAGTGATTAGATCCACATACAATTTAATAAGTTGTATAAATTCTATTTCAACATCTGCCACTTATTGAAAGGAACAAGAACTCTAAACTCAATCTACAGATCTCCACAGCGAAACGGTGTGAACAAAATCTTCAACATTGTGTCGTTTCATAATAGAATAATGAGAATTTTGTATGAATGCCGTTAGATTTGGCTCAGGATTGATGAAAAAAGTGGTTAGAAAATGATTAGAAGATGATGATTGTTCATTCGATATTTAAGGCAGATTTATAAATAAGCCATCAAATTTGTTCATTGCCAGAAGAGGTAGTTTATTTATTAAAAATCGAAAATTTGAAATGTAACGCTGAATAGTGAATAGCAAAACTGCAGCAGAAACCCTGACGGTCCTAAAATTCTGAAAAAATTCAAACTAGTAGAGGAAAGGACGATTCATCGTTCTAAGATCTGTTTTATTTTTAAAAACCCATGGCCTTCCCTGTGGAACTCTTTGAAATTTAGCCCAAGACAGAGGCCACTGAATTAGAATTATGGCGATACACCAAGTGGCAACTGATAGTGTTCTTTCCTCTATGAAGATGAATTTTTCCAGAATTTTAAGTCCATCAGGGTCCCTGCTGCAGTTCGTTTTACAAAGGCCTTTATAGTATTCAAATGACAAGTCGTAAAATATTTCTGATTAGATATTCCGATTCAGAATGTCAAAATCTATTTGTTCAGCAATTTTTCATAGTCAAAATGTTGAAGCGACTCCGAAACCAAAGACAATTAATTTTGATTAAAATGGATCCTGAATTTCAGAGAGTAATTAAATAATAAATAAGAATCTTGATCTTTTTGTTTTTAAGCTTGGCCTTCATTTCATTTCCTTTCTGAAAACTTATGAAGGGAAACATTTAAATTGGATTTTCTGAAGGAAAATGTAAAAGTAGCAAAAAAACAAAGGGCAAACAAATAATTTCTAAGGACAAGCTTACAAATTCTAAGGATACAAGATCAAATTCTAGGGACAAAAAAAGAAAATGCCATTCAAAATAAAAACTATGGGTTTAAAGTACAAATTCTAAGAGCCAGCAAAAACAAAATTTATGGACGAATAAACTAAAGGGCAGAAAAAATTAAATATGAGGCAAAAAAAACAAATTCTAAGGTACATCAAAAGTAAGACCCATTTATTAAGACTTCAGAAGCTCTAGTTTTTATACCGATTCGTTTGTGAAAATGTTGAGAAGGCTTTTATGAAAAGCCAAGTCCATTAAAGTATTTACATTAACCGTGCGTGTCTTTATGCCATTGCCTGCAACTGAAACTGCTAAGCAATGGCACAAACACATGCAAAGTAAGTTTCTAAAAGAGTGGTATTTTTAGTGGCCGCAAAAAAATCAATTAAGCCCCAAAAATATTTGGTTCATTTAACCTAGCTCGCTGCGCTCGCTAATCAAATAGTTGATTTCAATATTTTTGCGGCCACAAACATATTAACCCTTTCTAAGACATTCAGATTCATGTTTTCCACTTGTCATGTCCAAATATAGTCCATTTTATCCACTCTCGATGGATGAATAACCATCTCTATCTGCCAGAGTGAGACCATACAGTACATGAGGTCTGTATGCAGGTTCGGAAATAGTAACAACCAAGTGTGACGTACATTAAAAACTTTCAGGTAGCAGCAAAATATCAACAACTATTCGAGGTGCATGCTGGTGCGTACGATGCGCTGGAGACTACCCTAAGGTGATTCCAAGTGAACTCCTGTACGCAGAATATCGCCTATACGAATGTTCACTGACAAAGGACGTATCCTCCAAACACGTGACGACTGGTACGAATGACTGTTTTGAAACCATCTTGGATTGCTACCGCCACCTGATAGACTATGGCCGAAATAATCACTGGTTGATTGAAGATGATGATGGCATTTGGTACAGTAAAATTGGATGGGTTGTTTCAAACTTCTATTCCTTAAGAAAACGGTCTCCATTTAGTAGAAAACGTGCAGTGAGTTTGAAAGTTACCTTGGTTGCATCCTTCATCTCAGTTCAAAATTTGACTGTAGTGAGTTGGATAGACCCTCGTACGGTACATGCGGCCGTCACAAAGAGAAGCATCGTATTGTATGTGACTCCAACTAGTGAGTTTCTCCTAAAGTCATCCGAACTGATCTCAACTGGAAAGTCTGAAACATACCGATTTATTACAGCTGAAGGTGTAAGAAGGAAAGGTTGGTCACCTACCATCTACATTCATCCTTTTAGACCAAAAGCTTGGATTTCCCTCATGTTTTCTGTCCTAACCTCCACTATTTTCATTTCTGTCGTGTGCTCATTTATTTTTCCTAGGGCAAATTCCACAATCTGGAGTTGTGGCCGGAATTGTGTTGATTTTTTCCAGTTGATCTTAAAGGGCCTTTACTGTTGGCTCAGAGTCTTGATAGAGCAACCATACGAAGTAAGTTTAGTAGCCTGGAATTCGAACACGAACATGAATGCGAATGGTTCTTCAAGCCTGGGAACTGCTTCGAGATGTCAAGATAAATCTTGGAAAAGAATTTGTCGAATTTTGTATGGCCTTTGGATTGTCCTGGGAGTCGTGCTGACAAATGCTTATCGTGGACTTATAAAAACAAATTATGCAGTTCCTTATCCATACGAAACAAATTTTACTTCTATGGAACAATTTCGTCATGATCCTCGATTTACGACTTATATCAGTGAAAGGGGTTTAGTATTGAAGACCAAAGACAAGGCATCGCTCTATGAGTTTAACAGACTATCTTTGAAATGGATCAACATTTTTGATTATATGACTGTCAATTGGGAGCGCTACCCATTTCGCATCTCTTTCCTGAGACAACTCAAATCTAAAATGCAGAGTTTATACGCAAGTTGTGTAAAGGTCTGTCAAAGCTATGAGGGGATGATGTTACCTTTCTTCTACAAGAATAATCCCTGTCTCCATACCGTTTGCAGAAATTTTATGAACATGACGGTTTTTACCAAAGCAATGAGATTTGTTGAGGATAGAAAGTTGGGTAAGAGACTGATGGATACAATGAAGAACTCTTATTCTATTCTCTTGGTCAGGCAGCAAGACTTTGAATATTTTTGGAATAGATTTAAAAAAGAAATGGTAAATAGTAAGTCAGAGTACAAGTTTGCTCACAATCGACACAGTGAGGACGATGACACTTGGTTTTCTGAACAACTTTTTGTAGGGTTTACCAAATTAGCCAAAATACCTGAACTGAACCTAAACTTGGGAGACTCAACTTCAAGCAAGGTGTACGACGACTTCAATTTGGTGTCAAGACGAATGACGAAATTGTTGACATCGGGTATTTATTGGTTTTGGGGAAAATGGCAACAAATTCGGTTTGGGGGGACTAGGAAGATGGATTCAAGGTTCATGATAGAAGATGCGCAACAGTTTATTCCGTTGGATTTTGGCTCATCGGACATTCATCTCGTTTTCTATGGTTATTGTTGTGGGATGTTGATTGCAATTGGATGGATTATTCAAGAGATCTTTTGGGACTGTTTATTCACCCAACAGAGATTTCTTTGCTCGATGTCGATGGTTAGTCGGGTGTGCAATTTTTTTTTGCATTTGAAATCTTTAATGAAACGTAAATGTGAATTGACTAACACAAGAATTTGAGTTGAAAAGCCTTTTTGGTTGGATTTCCGAGGTTTCGTGCAATAATAAGTTCATTTTTAGCACTGAAACTTGCTCCCAGAAAAGTAGGATAGCGAAAATGTGCAGATTGTGCAACTATTAGCAGCTGCCTAAAAACGTGGCTGAAAAACGATGGTCTTTGTTGGGAAACAGAAATTGAAGATCTTTGGATGTCGATGTGTTAGTATCACAATTGAAGTGGACCTTTGATGATAGATGGATTTAGTTTAATTTAATTAGACTTTATGTACTTCATTTATGTACAATCTTATTCATCACACTCACAGTAACAATAACACGCAGCACAGATGGCCTTGGGCTTTAGATAAGAGAACCAACAAGTTAATATGATTATATGCAAGCATATGCATAAAATATAATATGCCTTGTAGTGCTATTGGTAACATTATGTTACATTGTCAAGTGATCAAGTATAACGGCCTTTAGTAAATGAATGCACGTGTTCATTGATTGTTTCTTTATCAATAAAATCTTAAAAACGTCATTTCGTGACTGTTCTGGCCACTAAATTACATTCTACAGAGGGGAAGCGAAGCTCTAGCTTCTGCACAAGTTTCCAAACCAAAATTCTAACTTTTCCCATTCGTGATCATTTTACCCCGTACAATAGTGAACGGTAGTGACATTATCCACTTACCAAACCTCAAACTACCAAAAATAAAATTCAATCTACTGAAAACTTGTACTCCACTTGTTCTCTTTCCTATCGGTAAAGGGTGCAGGTAGACAAAAAGTAAAACCAAACAGTGTTGGGAATCAGAAATTTACAGGATTTCCTTTTCCCATTTTGCAAGTCAAGTATTCGCAGGGTCACTCATTTGGATTGTAAGATTTCTAGGAGATGTCTCTGACTAGTCGGAGAATACTCGTCACCTCAAACACACTCAAGACTATCATCTGGTGAAACTTGAAAGTAATGATTGTCTTTAAAGTTCTTCAAATGGAAACGGAATTCAACAGAATTTGTACCGAGTCGCCAAATTGTATGATTTCTGACCACTTGCATCCTCTACCGAAAAAATTGTGTGCTTGTTGTTTCTCGAAATTAATTCTTTTTAACTGGACTTGTTCTGTTTTTCATGGAACATAATAACTGTAATTGTGACACGAATCATTCGTGTCAACAATTTTGTATCTACTAACTTACTTGGTGCAGTCCAGTTGATTGGAATCGTATTCCACACGAGGACCATCCTACATTAATATTACCCTTCAAATGCTAATCTTTATCTTATGCTTAAAGTTTAAGTGATAAAAAACATGACGTATTTAGTTTAGAAAACTCATAAATTTTGGTTCACACTTTTGTAAAAGATTGGGATCTCGTGTATTCATGTCGTAATGTTTGTGTCCATTAAAAGATAAAGATTTTCAAGTGTGAGAATCATCCAAAACGATTAATTTTAAAAGTTACTTCAACTTTTGCTCATCAATCTCAGAGTCCTTTGCGAGGTCAGTATGTTAAGGCAGTACCGTATTTTATTGTAAAAATCCTGGTCTCAAAATCAAAAACTCTTCAAAATTTCCTCCTTTAACTAGTCCATCTTGAGTTCACGTCAATTGTTTAAAATCGCCAACTCTATTGAGCACAGCAAAATGTAAATATACAATTAGGGGAATATGAAATAAACAATGCCAGTCCCTGTTTTGGTATTTGCTGACCAGCAATTTCTTGAGTGATGTATTAAAATTGTTAGTTAGATTTAAGGTCAAAGGAATGAAATACTGATGTGTGTTATGATGTCAACATTGAATATTCCAAGCTGTTTCTTTGATCGGAATAAACTTGCCGTTGTCTTAATAGCGAACATTTTGGTTTTGGGTTTTCTCCTTGTAGTCAGACAATATAGTTAAATGCAAAGGATAATAATCAACAAGTGTCGCTTCACTCCACTTGCCTGCAGGGCAGCAATTAGATCTACAAGCTTTTAGATCTAAATGCTTTTAAAAATCATTTAAAAGCGCACAGATAAAAATACAACCTCTAGTATTTGTCTAAATGGATTGAAAAAGCAAACCTATTTTGAAAAAGTGATCCTGGTTTTGAATCATTGAATTATGATCATATCGCTATCACTTCACTTAATTTATATAAATTGTTTCAATTTTTTTCTCAAATCCATTCTAATAAATCGAAATGGAAAATCAGTGAGAAAATAGTTGCAGCAAGAAGGAGAATAGCAAATGATAGAAGCTTGAGTAGCGTCTCCGGTAGCAAGGATAGCTACGCACGAAGACAATTCAAATCAAAATTTCAAAATTTTGACTTTCAAAACTAAAATAGGTGCCAAATCGGTGTTAAGGGTAGGATATTTGGAATCCACGAGTGCCATTATGTATAGTTAGGGTCAAGTGGTTTAATTGTTCCAGAGTGAATTTTTTTGTATGCAATAATAATACAACATTGTAATGATGTTCAGTCATTTAGTGTAATCACGATCATCACCGGATGTTCCTATTGCACATAGTTTTTCTTCCATTTTCTCACAGGCTAATGGACTGATAATTCAAAGAGTGTCCTAAACCTAAACTATTCTTTAATCTTCCCTCTTGCCAATGTCAATCACACAAGGAGTCAGACTCAATTTAAAAAAAAGCTGTATTCTTCAACCTGTCCAATTTGCATTTTTTGCCATTCGATTTATTCATCCACCATGAACCAACTTAATTAATTTTATTCCGCACTTCAACTCTTTTATTTGCAATCTCAATTTTTTCCAACTTTTTAAACTCGATCCTGCTTAAATTTCCTGAATTTACTCAGTTTTCAACAACAACTTTTGCTTTCCCTTTCATTTCAAAATCAATATCAATTAAATCTCTACATAATAAATTTTAAATATTCTGATTACTCTCAAGACTAGAATCAAATTACAAAAAAACGCTTCGAAAATGAGTACAATTTTCATTGCGGTAAGTTTACTATTCTCAATTTAAAGTAAAAAGTTGATTTAAGTTAAAGAAAGGCTGTTCCAATGGTGATGATCATAAGAAGCTGGATCCTTTTAATTTAATTTTGATTTTGAAATATTTCAGTATTTATTCTTCATCTGGTGGATCCTACCTACTTGGACGATCAGTTCATCTGTTTACAGTTCCAATGAAAATTTAGTCCAGATGAACATCTACAATTTTCGACCAGCTTCAGATTTCTACCAAATGAACGAGGATTCAAGTTCTGAATCGAGTGATCCAAATTCAAGCAAAAAGTTGAACAAACACTTCTTCAAACAAATTTCAACCGATGTGAGTAGAGAAGATTACTCCCTTCCAGTTCCAGTTGGACGTGGATCGGTTCTTTTGACTCCACCGTGGGATTCCCCAACAAAACGAAATCCAAAACCTCTTTGGAGTATCGAAGAGGATCAATATCAACGTCGAGTCAAAGATACACGTACAGTTCAAACAAAATGGGCAACTCCACCAATTTATGTTGGACCAGGCAAAGATGTAGATGCATGGAATTATATCAAACTCCATTCTGTGAAGCAAGCAAGCGGTAAAAGATAAATCAATACTTCAATTTGATTAGAACATGGACATTTGTACATTTGAACTGTAAGTCAAAGTCTAATGAGAATTTTCTGAACGTTTAGCTGACAGCAAAGGACTCAATATTGGAGAAAAGGTAACAACGATGTGGTCTGTTAGTCCTTTTGGGGGTTTCGTAATGACCGAGGAAACTCAAAAACCTGATTTCAGAGTGGACCATCCAGAGTCTTGGCACATCCAACATCGTCAAAGTGACCTGAAAATGAATGAAGATCCTCCAGTTGTGGTGTACAAATTGTACGATCCAATCAAAGCGGAAATTCCTTTAATGAATCGTCGAAAGATCAGATTATCAAAAAATAGGTCGGATCAGCCCAAACAGGAAGTGACCAGCAAGATGAAGATTCCTTCAATTATGGAAGGTACAGTCGAGCCTGTCCCTTTGAAAATGGACCGTGAGATGATGGAGGATGGGGGAATGGTCGAGTACACACAAAAATCGAAAAATCCCATCCGCCGGAGAGTTCGACGTCGTCGTCTTCAACAATCAGAATTCAGTAGGACCACAAGCATCAGAAAGGTGACTCAGGTACAAAATGTTCCAAGACCCGTGTTGATGGTTGGAACAAAAATGAGAATTCAATCGAATTAATCGAGATATTTAATTTAAAATCTAATAATGAAGTCTTATTTATATTGTATTTTGAACATGCTCATTTCCAATTATTGTGATTTCATTGAACATTTTTTCAATAAAGAAAATCAAAAATAATTTAAATTGTGACAATTTTGTGACACCATCTTGTAAACGTTTACAAGTTCCATGTTTTGTCCACCGACATTAGAGATCAGTTTATTGTATTGAACGTTTCAATAAATCAATAATTTATTGACACCTTCAATAAATTTATTGGGGGCTCCCTAAAACCAATTCGACGACCATTCCAACAATTCCAAGTCCATGCAACGGCAATTCGAATAATGCCAAAACCATGCCAATTTTGTTGTACATATAATTTTAATTTTGTCCAATATAATGTAGAATTGAAACTACGACTCTTTTTGAAATAAAAATTTGTAGTATTACATTAATTCTTGTTTTACTTCAATTGTATAAAACTATGTCTATCTATCTCAACGAGACATCTAAATTTAGTCTGACATTTTGAATTATGACTTTAATTGTGGTGTCAGTTTTCTTTACTCGTAAGAATTTTGTTTCGAAACATGAACTAATTTTAAAAATTGGTCAATAAAGACACAGAACAATTTTCTAGCTAATTACAATTACACAAAGTCCATTAGCTAATGGAAGAGTTTAATGTCTGAGTCTGCTTTTTCTAATTAAATTACAATGGAGAGAAATTAATTTTTTCTAGTTCTTTATAACAAATCTCAAATCTCTTCATCTCAGTTTCATTTTCCCACAAAAACTCCATTCGTCATTTCCATAATTCATTTATCTAGTCCCCTTTAGTCATCAAAATAAATGCCAAGTCTGCTGTCCAGGCAGCTAATTTCACTGGTTTTTGGCCTCTACTGGACTTTATTATCCAATATTCCTCATTCATAAGTACTATAGCATTAATGGCCGAAACCACTTGCAAGTATTGTCCCATCCTTGATCATACTCAAAATTTGGCTTTTACTCCAACTCTAATTATAATTTACTGTTACAGGGTAGAAATACGCGTATTCAGATCCATTCAGATTTGCAAAGCGAATTTGAATGGACAAGGAGAGAGGGTGGATGTGGAGGATGAGAGATGAGAGAAGGAGTATAAAAGTGGATGCAAAGAGATGAAACGGGATGCACTCGATCGTAATCATTCTCAATCTGAATCGTACTCTTTATCTTCGTGTTGATTTGAAGTAGAGCCTCTCTAAATTTAAAATCTCGAATTCAAAATCTGAAACTATCTTTTGCTGAGTCTACTCATCTAAAAGCGAAATCGATTTTCTACTTTACTCTGAGAGTTTCATCGATTTCTAAATCTGGACGTGAAATCAAACTGTCTTCTTCGAGCCTAAGATCCAACCCTTTCAATAATTTCTCTCAAGTAATTCTCTGATGAATTAATTAAATCTGACGATTTGAATGGATTAATTGGAAAAATCTCTTTTCATCATCTGTTCCTCCGGCTACCTCATCCAATTTCTCTGAACGCCTTGCCTACCTCGCTGAAGTGACCGGGTTCCTCTCCCTTCGAGTTTTATTCGGGATTTACTTAATAAAAATATCCAGCCTTCAAAATGTAAATCAACCTTTGGATCTCTCGTTTACTTTTAATTCCCTCTCATCCATTGTACCTCAGTCTCATCCTTAAATGCTCTCTCTCAAAAAGAGAGGTCATTTTGTCCCATTTGGACAGAGTGGACATCTGGAGGTGACCCGGACAGCGTTACCCCCGGATGGCCACTGACCCCTATTTCTTTACCCGGTCCAGTGACTATGAACCCTGGAGGTCAGTTGTCACAGATCCGTGGTTTATGTAATATTTACTCCTTACAGAATTTCGTAACACCAGACTTTTAATAAACAGCGAATGAATCAAAGTCTCCTGTTTCATGCGTTCCAGCATTTAGTAGTGATGAGGTCTGGACTGAACTACACCTGTACATTAATCACAAACCACAGGTACATGAACAAGAAGTATGAACATTATTCACCACTCAACCAACTTGGTCAGACATTTTAGTTTTCCTATGACAAGGGAGCATTACACACTGTAACATCAGGGTTTACACCGAATGGGGATTATGGTGTCCATTGGTCTCCTGACCTCCAAATCATTTCATTCATCTGCATTTTTCGATTTGAACTTTTGATGGCAGAGATTTGGCCCATAAGGTCACAACAAGTCGAGCTAAAAAGCTAAAAATCCAAGCCTTAAAAAATTCATGAAGCTCCAAGTAAAATTTGTTAATTTTACTGTCTACTGTCAACTGATGTCTAACAGAACCAGAATTTTGTTGACAAATCAATTAATTTAATTGAAGTAGAAATGGCCCAAAAGAATGTATGTGAAAGGATTGAGCAAATTCTTAATAACTGAAAATTAAACAAGAGAGTTTTCAATACAAATTGTTTGTTTGAACTTCCATCAAAAGTTCTATTAAATTCCTTCGATTGAATTTAAGTACTCGGCAAAGAAATTGGAATTCCACAATTGGAACTTTTGTTATAGAAATTGAAGCGAAGGATTCACAGTTACGGTTGAAAAACAGTTGTGGGAACTTGGAAAACTTGAAATACCCAAAAATTCGCATTGAAAAATTGCATTGATTCTGGTTTACGCAGATTTTCATAAAAAAATTTTGCACGATGTCTTATTTCATCATTCTACTTTTGATGTTTCCAAATACGCTAAAAGCTTGAGTGAAATCGTGTTGGTACAAGACAATTGGGAAGGAATTGTGAAAAATATTATTTCACAACATCAACTTGACTTCAATCAAATTTGTTCTACCAGAATCTCTTCTTCTCCAAAATTGTTATTCGAAATTCAGGACAAGTCCATTAATTTTCTATCAGACTTTCATTCATCCTACATGACCGTAGAATATTTTCAAAATTTTGACATCTTTCTAACTCTTCAGATGAAGATACCAGAACATTTGAAATCCCAATTTGATATCGAGGCTACTTGGTCCGACTTTAAAAAATTTCAATCGAAATGTCAAAACGTGATTGTAATTTCGAACGACGATCTATCGAAATGTGAAAAATGGGTACCACAACATGGAAACATCTTTCATAGTGAAGACATTCATTTTTTTGTTGGCCAAAAATTTGTCATCGATTCACTTTTTAAACTGATCGAAATAAGAGCGCTAAAATTCAAAATTGGAATAGATTTTGAATCAGATGGAATTTATGAATGGAAGACAAATGAAAGAAACAATCAAGCTGAATGGAGTCAATCGTCTACAGCGATCACTCATCTAAGGAGGTACGTCCGTTAATCGAAAAGCAAATCAAATATTTTAATATTCAAATTAAAGTTGAGTCCATCATCCGGCCAGTGGAATTTTATTTCAGAAACCAACTGACCAACTCAACACTCAAAGTGGTCATCTGGGACCTGCAAATCCTGTACATGAAAGCAAGTGACC
The DNA here is from genome assembly GCA_034694425.1 of Arrhopalites sp. Gr-Col-00791. NCBI lineage: Eukaryota > Metazoa > Arthropoda > Collembola > Symphypleona > Arrhopalitidae > Arrhopalites > Arrhopalites sp. Gr-Col-00791. The sequence goes on from JAQHQX010000035.1 coordinate 12,263, forward strand.
AAAAATATTTCGGAACTTGTTACAATATTCTAAAAGCTGGTTCTTCTGTCTACAATTTTACTTACGACTTGAAGGTAGAGCCAGCAAAATGGAAGAGATTTCCAAATAAAACTTGGTCCGGACCAGTTGGGCAATTGGAAAGAAATCAAATTGACTTGCTCATGACGTCTGTAGCTGACATCAATCGTCTTGGACGATTTCAATTCGGAACAACAATATTTCATGCTGATGTCATATTTGTAACAGGAAAATCTATTCCAGGAAAAACTTCAGTAGCCCTTTTAACCCCCTTCAAAACAAATATGTGGCTGGCCATTTTGGTTTCTTTTATTGTCATTTTCATTGTGACTTATTTTATTCAAATGGAATCGAAACAAGGGAAGAAGTTCAATGACACCATCGAGATTTTTACATGGACACTTTTGAATGTCTATTCACGAATGATCGGTCAAGCTCTAGTGATTCCAAAGGAAGTCCGAATGGTCCTCATAATTTGGATGTGGTCATCATTTATATTTACTAATTTTTGGTGTCAATACCTCCTCACAGCATTGGCAGTACCAACAACTGAAAGAAAACCAAATACTTTAGAACAATTAGCAGCTGCTGGACAATTCAAAGTTTATTCTATTTATTATGAGGGAGAACCATTTGACACCATCATTCAAAACTCTACTAATCAAGTTTACAAAAATTTAGAGAAACGTCTAAACAGAATTCCGATGTCGAGAAAATTCGATTGTGTTTTCAAAGCCGTTATGGAGTCACATTCAGTTTGTGTGAGTCTCAAGCAGTTTTTAGATCCTTTGACTTCATCCAATTTCACTTTCAGAAGTGGACTTTCAGCTTTAATGGAGTCCAGGAGTGCATACACACTCCATGTTTTCTTCAACATCCAATTAAATTCCAAATATTTAGAAAATTTGAATCAACTTGGAAGCTGGATGAGAGACACTGGAAACACTCTAAAGGCCATTGAAGATCTGAATGGGTTTCAAGAACAAATTGGAATCAAGTGGGTTAAGAGAGTTCAGAACAGATCGAACGTTTTCAAAAGATACAAATTTTTGACTGTCAACTCGATGAAAGTTGAACCTCTTCGATTAACTCTGATGTGGACTCCTTTTATGTTATTAATTGTAGCATGTTTTGGTGGAGTTGTTTTGTTTCTAATTGAAATTTTTTCACAAACGAAACTGAACCACGCTTGCAACCGTTCTTTCATTTTACACGCTCTTTCGTCGTTCTTTCTTTCATCGTTCATTGATTTGAACTAACGAGAACGAACGCAGAAAATTTCCAATGAACGAGCCAGAAATTCTTAAAGAACGCTCAATGAACGCAGCCCCAATGACATACTGAATGCGTAGCTGGGGCAAGTAAAGAAAATCTATCCAGACATTTTTTACCGGCCACGTCACCTAGTATTGTTGTAGGGATCAAAAAGTCGCAAGTCAAAAAGTTTATGGATAATTCAAGCTACAATTTGTTATTTGCAATGCAAATTGAAGTTAAAAAAATGGGGCAATAGATAGCGCTTAGATTAAAAGAAAGAACGATGAACGAACGCAAAAACCAAATGAACGAGCGAGAACGAGCGAGGCAAAAAATTTTTGTCAAATGAAAGAACGAAAACGAACGCAACATACAAAGTTGCAAGCGTGAACTGAACTATTTAAAATTAATGAATTTCAATGAATTTACAAAAGGGTTTCGTGAGTGGCCGTATGACTATCTTTGACAAACAAACGTCGCACAAAAATGTCAGATAAAAATCGTTCAATACTTTTTAAATCGACTCGAACAGATCAATTGTATAGTGTGGCTTATCACAAGTATCAAAAATACTTCAAGTGGCAATCATAAATAGTTGCAGCTGCTCAATTAAATCCAGTCGGACTTCAACAAGTCATTGTAATGGGTTTGACGAATCGCAATTTAAATCCTAAGTTCAATTTTACCCTACACATTTTTCAACACTGAAGAATAATGAAAGGTCACGTCATCTCTACAGGGACGGTCATTTTGCTCCTCTTAGCTGTAACTGTTCGACAGTCACGGCAAGCAGATTCAAAGAAATCAGCTGGTAGAGACTGGTAAGCTATTTTCCACCCTCCAACTTCATTGTACATCAAGTATCCTCTACAAATCCCTGTTGAGTTTTTAGAGAAGCGAAGCTTCCTATTGAAATCGTTTGTCAGTTCGTCTGCACTTTTCTCATTTCGATCCAAACTCTGAGCTGCTCGAATACAGCCACAACTCGATTTTCAGAGCTCAAACTTGTTTCTAAACGGGAGATCAGACTTGTAATAAAGTTTTGATCAATTTACCCCGATGTTCCCACTAAACCCTGAACTTGGACTTGTGTAAGTAAAACTAAAAATTTTATCAATTAAAATTGACTTGTGACAGGAAAGAGTCGCCTTTTACTTATGTGTGTCGAGAGGAGACTTGTAAAAAAGTCAAGACCACCGAAGTTGAACAGGGGGAAACTTCACTACCACTTGACGTCTGCAAATTAAATTGTGCACCAGATGGCGTCCTCTGGCCTAAACCAACGGACAGTGTAAGATCCATATTTATTATTAATTTGATTAAGAGAAAACATTTTATGAGCAAGATGATTCATACTAGAAATTTCTGGTGAGGATTAAAAAATGAATTCAAAAAAATTATGGAAACGCTCTAGACATTTTGAATTTGATGGTCCATTAAAATAGATGGGAAGTATTTAAGAAGGTGTGACCAAATTTTATGGAATTTTCAAGTACTTTATCAAGTTAATATTGAGGGCTATTTGATCCATTTTGGATTAATTTAAACTCGATTCAATTGCATAAAAATCTATTGGTTGTTTCATAAGTTTCAAGTGTTTTTCAACCTTTGTCCTAATTTTTAATCACTGATATGATTTTGTCCAAGTCATTAAAACTTGGCAAACTAATTAAAACACTTTGAAATTTTCATGGCAGTAAATTTCCCTGTGTTGAAGTGTCCTTGTGATGAACTTTTTATCCACCAGTAACAACTCAAATAGAACACATTTGAGTTGTTCGATTAAAACTTAAACCAAGTTTTAATAAACTAAATAAATAAATTTGAAACTGAGCTAGTGAAATTGTATTCTGTTGGGACATATCAATATGAACAAGTTTAATTGTAATTAATTTTGAAATGGACTCATCTTCATTTAGATTGTTTTGGGCTCTGGCTACCATTCATTTTATCCACAAAATGTGGTTTTCCGTTCAATCGTCGCCCCTTCTCAGCCTGTTCGAGATCTCATCGACCAAGCCACGTCTATATTCAACATTTATTTACTTAAAGTAAAAACAATCATAATTACCGTTTTAAAATTTAAAATGTGATGTCATTTAGATATAGAAAATTTATAGATAGATTCTGCCAGAATCTGGAATGCCATTTTGTAAGAAAAGTAGTGAATGTTACTTTATTGACTAACATAGAGCAAACACACAGCTACGATCTCATGGAGACAGTCTAAACGCTGGCGGCCATTGTAATACTGGCCGGTAGATTTTGTTGTGCAAACTGTTAATTCAGCATCTGGCTTTAATGAAAGTGTAAATTTGATGTTGAGTAGAATCACCCCAACTACAAAGACGATGGAGTAAATCCCTTCCCAGACAACGACCCAGCAGATCCGATTGCACAAAACGTGTTCTTTATCAGATTGGAAACAGATGGATTGGAAGATCGAGTTAGAATCGGAAACAATGAGAGCTACTCCATCGTGCAACAGACACTCATTGAAACTGTAACCACCCAATCGTTGAACTGTATCAATTATGGCAAACTTAGAATTAATTGAAATTTCTTAATATTTGTCTTTGGTAGGCAATTTCTTCGACATTGCAAGCAGGGACCTACTTTGGACTTCGACATGCATTGGAAACCCTGAGTCAACTAGTTGCCTACGATGATGTCAACAACTGCTTAGTGGTAAGCTAGTAATGAGGCGGCTATTTCAAATTCACATGATGCGTCTCCGATTCAGATACTTCATCATAGAAAACAAAAGAATTTGATCAACAAAATCTGAGGACGCTTTAAATTTTATAAAACAAAACTCTTTCCTTAGAGATTCACAAACATTTTAAAAAATTATTGAATTTTGTTTTTGTTTTTGTGTTTGACGCATTTTAGACATTGTCGAATGCCCAAATTACTGATCATCCGGTCTTCCAGCATCGAGGGGTCATGGTGGACAGTTCAAGAAATTTTATATCTTTAAGTATGATTTTCAAAGTGATTGAAGGAATGTCCTTTAACAAACTCAATGTTTTCCACTGGCACATGCTCGACACCCACTCATTCCCCTTTGAGTCTCACAGCCTCCCTGAAGTAAGTCACTTGACCCACCCAATTAAAACTTGAGGAGCTACAGTTTCAGATTGATAATTTTTGAATATTTGTAGATGACTCAATGGGGTGCTTATTCCCCAGAGCAAATTTATACAGCCGAAGAGATGGCTCAAGTGGTGGAATATGGAAGAGTTCGAGGAGTCAAAATTCTTTTAGAGTTCGATGGACCAGCTCATGTTGGACATGGATGGGAATGGGGTCCCAGGTAAATCATCTTGACACTAATAAAAAGGGTTCAAAGAATACTAAAATTTTAATTGTGACTCCATGTCAAGTGTTGGAAAAGGTGATTTGGTCCTCTGTCTGGATGAGCAACCTTATGACGATTATTGCAGTGAGCCTGTAAGATCATGTTGATACTTCATATTTTTACTGACGTGAAGAATTTATACTTTGGTTGAGAATTTAATTTTAATTGAAATACTTTGATATGTTGAAAAGCCCTGCGGATTTCTCAACCCAGTTAATGAGGAGATGTACAATACTTTAGGTAATAACAAATAAATTATCGATATTTTTTTGGAATATTCTGATATTCAGAATTTGAGAATTGAAAAGGTTGGATTTTTTAAATTAAGGGAATAAATAGCAAATTAATTTTGGATAGATAAACTGTTTGGTGACATGTTCGAAATATTTGATCATGACTTATTCCATATGGGAAGTGACGAATTCAAATTCAAATGTTGGGAGGAAACTCCAGAAATTATTGACTATTTTGTCAACCAGGGAAAAAACGTGACCCACGAAAATTTAATGGAACTCTGGGGTTATCTGCAAGACCGATGTTCGTACAAATTATTCAATTAATTAAAATATATCAATTCTGATCTTCATTTAATTGTCTTGGACCTGAGGATCTGTTTCATAACTGAAGATGAAGTCGATTAGAAACAAAATATATCGAATCTCATTAAAACTCATGATCCTTAACAACGTTTAGCCTTCAACCTAACAAAGCCCTACACAAGTGATGAGAACATGTCAGCTGTTGTTTGGTCTTCTGAATTGGCATCGATCGAATATGTTGAGCAGTTCCTGCCTAATGACAAATACATCATTCAAGTATGGAGTTCTGGAAGTGATCCTTTGATTTCGTTCCTCATCCGACATGGTTACAGAACCATTTTCTCCAACTACGATGCCTGGTACCTCGACTGTGGTTTCAGTGCTTGGGATGGAGGAAGTGGAGTCAACTGGTGTTCTCCATACAAGAGCTGGCAGGTAAATTGGCTAAAAATCTTATCCACCACTCAATTTACTTGTACATCTAGTAAATATTCCTGAAATAATAAATATCCTCCATTTTCAATGTGGAGGAAATTCCACCCTCTGATGAAACAGAACCACATAATGTAGAACCTCAATGATTTTTGATCCATTTCGTGGAAGGTGATTTGTAAATTTTTATTGGGTATTTTAAAGGTCATGTATGAAAATAGCCCATTGGGTCTCCTGTTGGAGCATTCTGATATGACCGAGGATGAGGTAGATGCCGCCTATAGGGCGGGACTCATCATGGGAGGTGAAACTCCCATGTGGATGGAATCAGTAAGATTTATCGATATGACAAATCCTGTCACTTACAAAAGTTGGAGGATTAAATCGAGATTTGGTGAAACTGGTGAGAATTTTTGTAATTCAATTATAAATTTTGATTTAATCACTCTAGGGGGACGACGACAACTTGGAAACGAGGATATGGCCTCGGGCGTCAGCCGTAGCTGAGCGATTGTGGACAAACCCCAGTACAAGTTGGAGAGATGCTATTGTCAGGATGCTTCAAAATCGACAACGCTTTCACCAACGTGGTCTCAAGCCAGATCGACTTCAACCGGAATTCTGTAGACAGAACGAGAAACTGTGCTTGTAACTCGAATTTCAAGAGTCCTTCTTGAGCATTTCCAATAATTTGCACACCAATTATTTAAGTCTCAAGAAAAGAATTTATGTCCAATTTTGAAAGTTGAATAAAGCTCATTCGGCACATTTAAACTCTCCATTTTAAAGTCAAATCTTCTCCATGAAGTTCTCAAGAGCATGGGCAGGAACAAGAATGAGGGTATTCAATGATATAACTAAAGGTTTGAGCTCAATCTGGTAGTGGAAGATGAAATTAAAATATTCAACTGTATTTCAATTACATGAACGAATTTAACTGCTAGTTTAAAGAACTATGAAACAATTTTGTATGAAATATCAATACAAAATTTTCCTGGAGGAAGTGAATTAATTTTTGACCTGTTTAGATATGGTGAATTTGGTCTCTTATAGCTTATATAGCGGCTTGTGCTGTCTGTTTTTCCACAGGCACACATTCAACATATCTAGTTAAATGGTCAGAGATCTTGATAGCATAAGTATTCCCCTTCTTTGTTAATGTTATTGTATGAATGGGCAATTTTCTTAATTCGCTGATATTTGTTTACTAGGGAGGGATACAAGTATGAACCAAGAGATTCAAGAAGAGATTTAATTTTAGATTGGAGAATATCTAAGTGATAATCGGAAAGGTTTCCCCAAACAGGAAAGCAGTAGTCTATGTGGGATAGTACATAGGAGCTCATTAGTACAGTGAATGTTCGTGCATTTATGTGTCTTTTTAAGCCATACAAACAACCTGCTGATGATATTTTTTTGTTTACGTACCAAAAGTGAGGCAAAAAAGTTAGAGTGGAGACAAAAATAACACTGAGGTATTTAAAGTCTGAATCGTGTTCAATAGAGTGATTAAAATATTTTATTGCAAGGATTATATTTGGGAGATGATTGCGGGATTTATGAAAGATCATATATTTTGTTTTAGAAAAGTTAATTATTAAGTCTATATTCTCACACCATTCATTCTTCATTCATTTTTTCAGAATCTTGGTTAAGCTATCAATAATTTCTCCAAAGTTTATGGAAAAGTTTTCCAAATTTCTTTTGGCTCTATCAAGAGAATTTTGACTTGGGAGCACATCAACCTTTTCCAAAATTCTTGATTGGCTCAGTAAACATAAAATAATTGTCAAATTGATTGAAAAATAAAGAACATCAAATTTGTTTGGGCAAACAAGTCGCTTTTCCTTCTGTTTGCCACATTTTTTCATTTTATCAAATGGGACCGAAATCGGTCAAGTACTCTTCCACAGTCACTCAATATGGGTTTGAGAGCTCCAAAATTTTATGCTACTTTTCGTAAAATGTAATAAATTGATGTATTGACTATTGACGTACAGCAAAATCAAAATGAATTCGTAACTTTTTTGAGTTTTACTTTATTTTTAACCAGTAAGCCAGAAATTTTACTTCTGTTTTAGATTATGCAAAGTCTAGAATTTCCTTTGAGATCAAGTATTTGTGTCCAGCTCATCTTTCAATAAAATATCTACGTGGCGAAAATATTTGGGAGAGGCGGGAAAAAATCCACAGCTTTTGGAATGAACGACGAGACTTTTAAATACAATAGATTAAATAGATTAAGTTGATCACACAATTATTTTTAATTGTGTCTTGCAACTAATACATGAACATTTCATGAACTTCCTTTAACAAGTATTTTCAGATGTTCCCGCGAACCCCCGAAATTTATTGTACGATAAACTAGTTTTGTAGATTAAAATAGTGTGTTAATTTTACCGACCAACAGATGTCGGAATTCGACCAACAGATTTATTTTTTCGACCAACACTTTTTATTCTTTGAATTTTAGAAACAACAATTTAAACAAATTGAAATATCCCAACCTTAGGGAAAATTCCACACCGGAAGATTCCACACGGACTCCGGGTGGTCTCGATCCGAATCGTTAGTGCTTTCGGAGTTCTCTAACCGCTAGCGACTTCAATCAAACAAATCTCCATTGACATGATCTATCAATAAGACCAAAACTGGGGGTGAGTAGAATCTTCCGATGTGGAATTCTCCTGTTATCGATTTTAGGAAAAGACAAATTGTAAAAGTCTTGTAAACGAGTATCCCAGTTTATAAATAAAGGGACTTTGAAACCCCAAAACAAACAAGCTTTTGTATAGAGCAAACAGGCCAAAATTATAATTTATAAATGAAGAGTTCAACCCTTTTAGCACAATGGAACCCTCATGGAATCTAAAAGTAATAGCTTCCCTTAACCCCACCCACTACCTGACATGTAGTTTCATTTCCCAAAGGATGGGATATTTCAATTTGTTTAAATTCTTTTTTTCTAAAATTCAATGAATAAAAAGTGTTGGCTGAAAAAATAAAAAGTGTTGGTCGAAAAAATAAATCTGTTGGTCGAATTCTAAATTCTGTTGGTCAAAAATCTGTTGGTCAAAGGACCCTATCGGATAAGGAAATAGCTCAATTGCTCGGAGTGGTTGCTGGAAAATATGTTGATCCCGGGCACTTAGGGGTAAAAAAATACGAGGAATCCGAATTTAAACTCGGTTCTACGATTGAGCCAACCTAAAAACCGATACCGTGAAAAATCGGTTTTTTCTATGTGAAAAATAGTGGGAAATAATTCTGTACCGAATGTAAAAACCTGTGTATTCAGTATGGAAAAGGGTTTACTGATCCTGTACACTGGTAAAGCGGTCAGCACCTGTTTCAAGTGTCAGTTGACCTCTGAAGGTCAATTTTTATTAAACATTGACACAAAAACATTGACACAAATATATTGACACAAAAACATTGACACAAAAACATTGACACAAATATATTGACACAAAAACATTGACACAAAAACATTGACACAAAAACATTACTAATATATTAACATTGAATTAAGCCGATTTGCACACGTTTCGTGCGAATTGTCCTCATTTCAAAGGTTTTCTTTCTCAAATTTTTTTAAAATTGCATTCCAAAAAAAATAAAATAAAAGTATGAGGACAATCTGGCCCCCACTCCGGATAACAATTTTCAGACAGAAAAATTGTTTTCCTACAACATGTAGTAAGTCCGGAGCGGGGTCCAGATCGTCCTCTCACTTATTTTTGGTCTACAAAATTATCCGATACGGGCCTTTCTAATTTTGTTGGTCGGTTAAATAATATTTCATTAAAATACTATCCAACAAAAAAAAAATTTGTCTGACTCAATCAATAGGAACAGGATTACAAAATCAAGCAATCCTCTCGATAGTAGTTTTATGTTGTGAATATTAATCGCAGATACTGACGATGATCTGAAACAAGTCAGCAGCAAGTACCAAGTCATCTGATGTCAAGTCATCTGAGTAAAGAATATTGTGCATGTGACCACCGAAAGCGAATGAATTATTCCTCATGTACGTCATTTGCTACAATTCGTGTTATGCGAAAATGAAATTGTTTGAAAGCACTTGCCAATACAAAGCAAAGTCTTTTCCCCTGGGAATAAATGCAGGTGAACAGCAACGGGAAAACATTAAAGTGAATGATACATTCTAGGACAAGAATAACCAAACACAAAAGAACGCCAGAAACATGACAATCAAAGATCAAATGGACGTCCGAAGTAAACAATCCCATAGGCATAAACTGCTCCGCGTTGTTCCGAATCGAACCTGGACCATACAAAGAAATTTGCTCCTTGACGTGTTCCCGACTCTCGTTGTACTTTTTCCAATGAAAATATATCCCAGACGTCAACAAAGTTCGCATTCTGTTGGGGACGGCGTCCATGTAATCCCATCCTTCGATTAACGATGCCGGTGGTCCTTGAACATATTGAAACCCATAATACTCGTTGTATGTTCCAAAATCGTCATCCACCAGACGATTATGCGAAAACTTGAGTTGGTCATTTTCGCGCATCGACATTTTGAATTCGTTCCAGAAACGTTCGAAATCCTTCTTCAAGACAATGAGGACAGTTTTTGAAGTCATCAGTTCCTGCTCAATGAGCCGTCTTGCGGAATTCTGGAAATCCTTAAGCTCGACATATTCGTATTTCGAATACATTGACGCGAAGTTCAAGGAAATGGCACAGCTTTCAAAGTGACTAGGAGCAACCACGCAGGTGGAATGATTTTCTTGACAATTCTTGTGGCATTTGTCGGCATGTTTGCGGCTGTAGAATACAAAAGGATCTTCAGGAAACACTCTCAAGGCTGCAAACGCCAAATAGAAAGCATAGTAAGGGGAATAAAATTGTTTAAATAGGCTCTGAGACTCAACGAAATCTTTATAAGCTGCTTCGTTTCTTCTATAAAGTTGACCCCAATACACAGTAAAGCGATGGTCCCCACCCAAAATCTTGAACTGTTCTAATTGAGTCCAGTTGGTGAAAAAATGATAAGGAGATACATAGTTGGCCTTGATAAGTCCAATGTAAGCATTTGTTAGCACAACCCCCATTAAAAGCCAAACTCCAAATATGAATAGTTGGACTTTCCTCCAATAACTCGACTCGTTCTGTTCCTGTTCAACCACGGATGCCTCAGTCGATGTGATATTTAAAGTCGGTTGTAGGATCAATAGTCTCAATACCCAATAATAGGCGTCTGAAATAAGCATGCACATTTTCGTACAACTTACCAGCATGGACCAACTTAATGGATTGTGCTGGAATTGGCCACAGAGGTCGTCCTCATGTAGAATCAAGAAAACAAAAGCTGTCACTGCAGTAGTCCCAAATAGAACCCACCAAATCCATCCATCGAAAGGTCTCATGTAGATCAGAGATGTAGTAAACGGACTCTCTACGTTATCGCTTGTGATGAATTTGAAGCCTGCAGACCTTCCGACGCTCATCATATGAAAAGTGTAGGTACGTTCTTCTGACATAGTCTGAGTTTCAGGAAACCTCATATACAAAGCTGACTCAGCACTGGATTCCACAACCGTATTCCAAAAGGTTGTATTTGTTGCCGAAATCAGACATTCGTATACAAAGTCGTCCAGTGTCATTTGAGGGTTTTGGAAACGGACAAAGGATACTTCATTACAGGACTCACGATTCGTGTCCCACATTTTACGCTTGTCAGAGAAGAGCTGTCCTAGAACTTGCCATCTGACCTTTCTGCCGCTGTCGAGCATTTTGTCAAAACAGCCCAACATTTCTCTGAGACATTCAGTGTTGCTAATAGATTTTGACTGATTCAACTGGTGATCTAGAGAACAGTTGAAATCTCTATATGATGCAGGTGCTGTATGGTCTCTTACGTAGACACAACTCATTGCAATTCCCTCCCATCCTGGTGTTATGTTGAATAAATCTGATTCGGTGGACTGATCTGGTGTTGCAGATACCCCACTCAGATACTCTTTAGTAGATGTATCTCGCACAATTTTTGATAAGACCAGGAATATTTGTGGCAGCAATAGGGTTTCCACATGTTGGTATAGATACAGGGCACTATTGACAACCTCTTGCGTAAGGTTTGTTTGGACCATCAAAACAATAGATGGTCTCACCAATCGGCTAGCATAGTAGTACCTGGCATGAACCCAGTAGTAACCTGTATCAAAAACACTATTGCTGTCCATGGTGTTCGTAAAAAATGATAGGATATTGCATTTCAGATACTTGACAGAAATATAGTAGACACCCGTCCTCGTCTGACGGAAGGGCTCGTACTTTTTGCAATGCTCAAAAAACGCAAATAGACATAATAAATCAAATCGTGGTTTGTGATGGAGGATGACGGGTTGTTGTGTACCAAATGGGCGACCATTAAATTTGTTCACAGTGAAACGGTCATAGTTTTCTACTGTTACAATTTCGAAATAGCAGACACTGTTTAGGCCAAAAATATTGTCAAAGTTTAAATCCGTTCCTTCGTGTTCCAATGGCTCAAACGGTGTAGCGACTACAGTTTCCAATAGGGTGACGATTAAAATGATTAGCATCATATGTGCCATTTTATATTATCAGGCGAGTAAATTCTTAGTCACAAATTCAAGTTTATTGAAATGTTGTTCAAAATGTCGTTATTGTAGAAAATATTCGATTTTGCTATAATCTGGACAATTTACGGGTCTAAAATTTCGTTCTCGGCCTATACATGAGAACTGTCTTATCACAATTGTAAGCCCCAAAATGAAAAGGTGACGATGAAAACATGGTAAAAGCAACATTTACGGTGAACGTGGAGAATTCGAACAATAGAATGTTCACAGTGACTAAACGTAGATGAGGGCTGTCAAAGACTTACAACAGGGGGATAGTGTGGAATTTTTAAAGAGTTTTTAATTCAATTGAACATGTTTCCTAAGCAGACATGAAAGCATGAAATATTGTGCTTTCTGAACATGTTCAAGTTCCACTTCTACCCATCTTCACTAGCAAGTCGTACTAAATGTCATAAAGTAAAATTGTGAATTATTTATGACAAACTCGATAAACCGATTCCATCAAATAGATATTTGCACAATGTTACCAAAGATTTTGTGGTTGTGTTCAAACTACACGATATGTTGTCTGAATGATTTCTGTCCCATCCTTTCCCTCTGGTGAAGATTTCGCATCGAAATTTCAAATGACTAAATCAAGAACAATCTAAGAACCCTAACCCTATTGGATGAGCGCACGAATTAATTACTGCCAATGCACGTTACAATAAATTTCTGGAGGATCCGTATTATAGGTAAAAAATCGATTCTGACATCTGTTTTTACATTCGAACACACCGAGATTCGAATTCGGGGTTTTCTGGGGAAAAGACGGAAAAATACTGGGTCCCATCTTGTTCAACGTTCGTCAATCGAGACGAAATTTCATAGATCACTTGAGCCTTGAAACAAAACACGAAATACGGAGGTTAAAATTCTTCTGACCTTTTTGAAAGGAAAGTAACTCTGCACATATTTTGCTGGCCAATTCATGATGGACAAAACATTGACTGTCCATCGCAATTTTTCCGCTGTCGTTTGATCAGGAAGTGACCCCAAATCATAACTTTTGTCAACCTTTTTTCGTGACAAAATTCAATATACTTAACTAGCGTCATCAAAACTAGTTTAAGACTCTAGGACGCAATTGCGTCTTATTTGACAAGTGACTTAAGTCACTTGTTGAAATGACTAAAGGATGCCTCTATGGTCAATCAGACAGTCTAATTGAGGAGGGTCAAATCAAGACACTGAATTAAATTTATTTCAAGTTGTCGCAACTCCTTTTTAATTTTAATTAATTCTGAAATTAGAGCTCATTCAGAAATGATGTCATCAAAAAATTCAGCACTGCTGCTGACACTACCCGACCCCTTTTGACCTTCCAATGATTCTGATGAATATGTGTGCAAGTAGCGAGCGAAGCAAGTGCAGTTAGATAGAACCGAAAGCACTGAGTATTAATTGGAGACCTGGATGTGGACGTGGCGACATGGTTTTTACTAGAGGCGGAATAATTTGAAGCTATCTAGTTCAAATAAATATGTATAAAAGGGACATTTATTTGGCCTGACATTCCTTCGACCATCACAACAATTTTTGATCTGACGATTTCAGGATTTGGTATGACAAAATTCTGAATTTTTTCGACTTCAATTACTTTTTTTGTCCAACACTTTTTTAAGCTACAAAATTAAGAATATGGAAGAGTTCGAGGAGTCAAAATTCTTTTAGAGTTCGATGGACCAGCTCATGTTGGACATGGATGGGATTGGGGTCCAAGGTAAATCATCAACGGCAATTCAATTACTTTTTTGACACTAATAAAAAGAGTTCAAGGAATACTAAAATTTTAATTGTGACTCCATGTCAAGTGCTGGAAAAGGTGATTTGGCCATCTGTCTGGATAGGCAACCTTATGAAGATTATTGCAGTCAACCTGTAAGATCATGTTGATACTTGATATTTTTACTGACATAATTCGTCAATGAGACCAAAACAAGGATGATGAAATGTCCGTGTGATGGGGGAATTGTGTAGAAATGTGGAGAAAGGCCTGGAATTGTCAGGAAATGTGAAGAAATGTGGGGAATTGCGGAAAATTGTGGGGAATGGGCTTTAGATAAACCCCAAAAATACTTGTTCCGTCAACAGCCTTATTTATGCATGTAATAAGCTTGCCCGCTGATTTTATAAGCACGGAGGATTATACTCTGACCTCTGTCCCTCCTATTAATAACCCGTCTAAGACGCAAGTCGATTCGTCGGTAAATTAAAGGTTGCTACTTGCATCCAAAGCGAGACACTTGACTTTTTTAAATATTACAGTTTGGTCCTATTGACAGATTATGTCAATGGAGATTTGTTTAATTGAAGTTGCGAGCGAAGCGAGCGGTTAGATGAATCTGAAAACACTTATGGCTCGCACCGAGGCCGCCCGGAGCCCGTGTGAAATTTTTCATGTGTGGAATTCGCTTAGAATCGTTGACAATATAAGTTTTTTGTGGACAAAAAATATGTGGACAAAATGAGAACTTTTTGGGCCAAAATGAGTCTTTTTGTGGACAAAACAAATAATTTTGGGGGCAAAATAAGTGACGTCCAATTAAATTGTTGATTATACGGGCTGCATCTAAATTAGTGGTTCCAGAACTTGAGCAATGTGAATTAAACTAAATACCACCATCATGGAGTAGAGTAGACTTTTGACATAGTTTAAAAAAGTTCGCAATGTAGGTAGCTTTCGTGTTTATTTAGATGGTACGTAGGACAGTGGGACTAATCAAATGGAATTCGTTTCGACTCAAGGCACTTAAGCAGTTGAGTTTTAAACAGCTTCTATATCTGGTGATCGACTGAACTCGTTTCTCAAGGTTATCCAAATAACCACAATTGATAATTGCATTTATCATAGCTCCAACAATATATTTATTTTAACACCTTCAAAAGAGAAGCACTTGAAAGTGTGAGCCAAGTAGGGAAAATGCTAACCCTGAGAAGTGTAAGATTTCTTGGACGTTATGTGAACTTTTGCCATGATTGTGGGTTTAGTCCTTACTGGTTTTCGAAACTGGATGGAAAATTCCATTTTAGTCCAAGCTATAAAAGATGGCTCACCTTGTGCATGTTCATTGGACTTCAAAATGTGTACCTTTTATTTCTAACAATTCAATGTATTCGTTCATTCAATGA
>JAQHQX010000036.1:0-27553 GCA_034694425.1 Arrhopalites sp. Gr-Col-00791
GGACGGGACAAGATGGCGACCGGGACGGGACGGGACGAACCAAATCCCGTCTCGTCCCGTCCCGTTAGGAGCTCTAGTTCAACTGCAATAATTATCTTGGGGTGGAAGAGACAGATCAATCTTACTGCCTTACTGATGATTTATTCTCTGATCTTGACATAATCCACGATAACCGAACACATGTGCTCATACTTTTACTTGGGTCATCAGATTGATTCAAGATGTACCCAATTCAGAGACATGTAGCTGAAACTGTCATAACACATCATTTTGGAGTTCACAATCCACATTTATCTACATTTACATTTCTAAACGGGTGATATTTTTGGTGACAGTAAAAATATTGGAAGTAGCAGTAAATATCTTGGCAGTCAAAATATTGATCGGGCAGTAAAAATAGTGCATCGTCAATAAAAATAATTAGTTATAATTATAACTACTTTTTAATTAATTTACTTAACCTACAATTAATAAATCGGTCAGAAGTGCATCAGAGCGCCACAGCCGGAAGATAGTGGAACTGAGTTACCGAGGGGAACAGCACTAACATGTAGCGGATTTTTTAATGAACTTCATAATACATAGAAATTCCGGTAGGTGGCGTCAGTGTTTTCTGTTTCATCTAACTTAGCTCGCTTTTCTCGCTACTTCCTCGAAAATTTATTTCACCATAACTGATACCATTTATCGGAATTTTCTATGCACCATGAAGTCCATAAAAAATCCGCTAGATGTCAGCGCTATTCCCCACGGTAAGCCAGTAGTAGTTCCGCCATCCTCCGATAGGTGGCGCTCTAATGCCCTTCTTGCCGATTTATTAATTCTAGCTAAGTAATTAATTAAAAAGTGACTATCATCCTAACTAGTTATTTTTATTGACGATTTGCTGCTCGGCCAATATTTTTTACTGCTTCAAACATATTAATTCTTTTTAAAAACTAAAGCTTGTTCCAACATTTTCCGGATGTTTTTCTGCTGTTCATTAAAAATATGTAAGGGCGGTTATGTTGGCAGAAAATTTTTTTTCGAGTAGTTTGGTTAATTAGCTTTCAGAAAAATAATTGTTGTATTAGTCGAAATTGTCACCCGCCAAAATGGCAAAGAAAATGCCAAAGGCCTTCCAAAAAACGCTTATGCAGTTGTATGAAAACAATTCCACGTTTTCCAAAACAGCTGGGGCTAAAAAGCGTTACGGTGAACAAATTTTAAAAACTAAATTATACGAATTGTTAGCAAGTCGTGGCCCCCTAAACCTACCCACTGCCAAGTCTCCTCGTTCATCCCAGCGTTCAGTAGCGACTGCTTCAAATGTCAACCAGGTCAAGAGAAAGTTTGAAGATGATCCCTGTGTCCATATGAAGTGTTTGTTTATCACTGAGTATGTCAAAGTGAATTGTGTCAGACATCAAACTTCAAGACCTCAACATTAAGGCCAACACAAGAAAATCAACACCTTACTGTCGAAATAGTCAAGAAAAAAAATCATGAAACTTTTGTATCAAAAAAAACTTTTGTCCCGTCGCGGAACCTTCCTCGTCCTGGACGACGAATCCTATTTTGCTGACGACCCCAAAAATGTACCTAGAACTTAGTACTACCATTCTGCCAACAGGTCTGCTACTATAATTTCCAAAAAAATCAAACCAAAGGAAAATATGTTCAAGGAATGGATGGTATGGCAAGTGATCGATGAAAAAGGCAACCCTTCAAAAACCAACATTTCTAAAGGTACAACGATAGGAGAGATCTACGAATATGGGTGTATTCGAATGAGGTTGATACCCTTCATCAATGACGGACAAGTTTTATTTTTGATGGATATAACATCGTGTCATTTTACTAACAATGCGATTGCACATCTTGACGTCGAAAATAGCTTGACGTAGAAGATAATCCACATGCACCAAAAACTGAAAATGCTCCACAAGTTCCGGTAGCTCGACCAATTTAACTTTTTTTGTACTCACATGAAGAGAGCATACAAAAAAGACAAAATAAAACAAAATCCCGCTCTTGTTTCAAAAGAATTAGAAACATAATTGCAAGCCTTTTCCAAAAAAACGATGCACAAGCTGTTAGGCGCCGCGGTACGAGAAACCTCAGATTAATTGGGTATGAAGGGATCCTGGCCCTTTACAAAAGTTCGTGAATAAAGGTAATAATATGTACTTTGTTTTGTAGAAATGTTATATAAATTGGTCAAGTAGTTTATTTTTAATGGTGATCAGAAAAACATCCGGAAAATGTTGGGACAAGCTTTATAGCGTCTTTGTCTCTTTGAAAAACTTTTTTAACTGTAAAAGTGGCATTTCATTTGATTGCAGTGACGAGATAATTTATAGCCATGACGTATCCAATTTGTCTCTTCGTCAGTCGGAGTTAGAAATAGATTTACTATTTTTTTTCCTTGTCACCGATGTAAAAGTATTATATAGTTTGAATCACATACAATTTCCTTAAAATTAATTTTGTAGAAGTTTATTTATTAGCAGCCAACAATTAGAAATAAGGATAGACAAACTTTTATAACATTTGGCTGTCTTGTTCATGACTTTAGTTGTATATTTTTCTTCTGAGACATCATAATTATGAACTTACATTAGGAATTGTAAAGTTTGTATTTAATGAAAAATTGGTCACTTGAAACTTAACATCCGGAAACAAAAGTTAAATATTTACAAGAAACAAAAATATGTTTACGTTTTGGTTGAGTTTGTCCATTCTAATAGGAAGTTGGCTTTTATATAATTGTGATTGTGAAACGTTGACTCATGAAAATTGTACATTTTCAAATGAGTTTCAAATGACCCGACCCAAAATGGATGTCGTTTCGTCGAATCAAACAACCATATTGGGCAATGAAAACTCAACGTTAATATCAAAATCAAAAGATGACGACGGTCTAACCGTTTGGATTATCTGCACTGCTTCGTATCCAGTCAAGATGTTTTTTGGGATACAAAATGTATAGTAATTAACAATTAACAAATCAATTTAATAATGGGTTGACATTATTGCTGCACTAAAAATATTTATTCTGGCACTAAAAATACTAATTTTGGCACTAAATTCTTAATCACTAAAAATTGTGAGCGCAGTGAGCAGAGAATACATTAAAACAAATATTTTTGGTGCTAAAAAAATAGTGCCAAATAATTATTTTTAGTGCTGCAAAAATTACCACCCTTTAATAATGAGCTAAGGGAATCCTGTTGTCCCGATCTCCTCTGGTTGTGGTTAACGTAAAAAAAAGGTGTACTTGTTGTCGTAAAAGGGGTACTTTTGTGTTCTGGATCGTTACATCAGATTGACCAACATTGACCCTTGACCGTGTAGGCCCTTTTTTAAAGTGACCTAAAATCTTCGAAAAAATCAAATCGCGCATACATTCAATGCTCCTCTTTTATTGCTTTTCACAGCCTCATTCAAAAAACTTTGAAGAAAATTTCATATGATTTCAATTACGTATGACATACAAGTTACATGATGAAATATGAAATTGAAAGTCGAAGATGACATGAAAAAGTCACCCAAAATTGTTTTAATTAATATAATCTTTTTCATTTTTGTTAGAAAAATATAGAGTACAGAAATTTTGAAGTAGGCAGTTTTTCATTAAAAATTCTGCCTTTTATGGAATTTTGTACCTAGTCCTTTTGTCTTAAAAGATGCTCTGAATCAGAATCCTTCTACTAACAACGCGAACTTGAAAAATTCGTGTTTTTGTTAAATAAACGTTAACCACAAATATTAGTAAATGCTAAAATATAAATGGCAGTTTTTTTAAAATGAAATGGCAGTTTTTAAATAAAGGATTTGGCAGTTTGAAATAAAATCATTGGCAGTTTTGCATGATATGTTTGGTAGTTTTTTTAAATTCATTGGCAGTTTGCAAAGACAGTTCAAAAAGTAAAAATATATTGAAAAAAATTTTTTTGGTGTTGTACTAAATTTTCGGCATGATTTTTTTCTCCAGTCGAACTATTTTTTTCCCAGACAGAATCTCTCTGGTTCCAGACAGTTTCAGAAAATGAAAAAAAATGAAAATTTTTTTTTCGAGTTTCTTTAATTGTAACTTTAATTGTATCGTTATTATGCAGATACTCAAAGTGGGCTCTAAGGAAAATCTCAGTAAATATACCGAGATCTCTATCACTGACCACTTACCCACTGATTCGAGTCCGATGGCAAGTGAATAATGTCAGTACCGAGAGATAGTAATAATGATTCATTCGAGGTTCAAATATTTCACCCAAAAATAAAACTAATCGTAGTTGGAACAACTCAGACTACGTAAAAACTATCCCACACACTTATACTTACGATTAAAAAATCTTCAAAAATATTTTCATTTTTTTCATTTTCTGAAACCGTCTGGAGCAAGAGAGATTGTCTGGAGAAACAAATCATGCCGAAAATTTAGTACAACACCAAAAAAATTTTTTAAATATATTTTTAATTTTTTAACTAATTTTCAAAACTGCCAATGAATTTAAAAAAAGTGCCAAACATAAATATGATGCAAAACAGCAAATTATTTTATTATTGTGTTTTAATAGACCTTTAGAGTCGGTGTGCCGGTTAGTCGAGATAAAACTTTCTACTCTGATTTCACAAACCAATCTACTTACACATTTAGTAGTAAATGTAAATTAGAATCGAAGAAGGATGTAGAGAGGGTAGCGATCAGTTGTAAATCAAAACAAAATCCCTGTTTGGTGTCGACTGTTCATTATCGTGTAATGGATGATGGAAAAATGATTAAATTTTGGAGGTCGTCAGGTAAGCTTCTGGAATATTTACATAAAACTAAATGCATCGTGATCGTCACTTTACTTTATTCCCAAATTACTTCAAAAATATCAATTGTACTTGTACAACCACAAAATTTCAAAAATGAATTCTATTTTTTGCTCTCCGTGTAGAAGATACATTTGAAAGGAGACCTTTGACTTTAAATGAAACAAAAGGCGATTGTGATGTCTCATTCAGTTACGAAGCAGCAAGTGCAGAACATTACAATTTCCGGTGTCAATTAGCAAATGCATCAGAGACTTGGGTTCAACTACGTCAATGTAGTTCAGTTGCAACTTGTGACTTGTTAATTGGGCCGCGACCAAGAGTTGAGTCCTATCATTTTTATTTCTATTTCTAGTCGATTTAAAGCGGGACTTCGATTTTTTAAAAAAGCGAGTTCAGGGAGTCAGAACATTTGTTTTTCTTGGTCAAGCTGACAACTACAAGTATAGTTAACAATTTAATGACTTATAATTGCCGAATCGATTAGGTGAGAAGAGCTTGTTGGAAACGATTTAATGGAAAATGTCAACACTGTTACCCGGCATACTCTCGTATTTTTGCAAAGACTCTTCTCACTTGTGTCACAAACGAATCTGAAATAGACACCAATGTTGATGTCAGCGACTTAACTCCAGTATCCTCTGTCATCTATGAAATTCCTCCGGATACTCAGACTACTCCTTCAATTGGTAAGCTGTAGTTTTGTCATTTTCGTCAATGTGATCTTATCTGTGACTTTGAGTGATCAAGTAGCTTATGTGTTGCTTGTATCGATGTGAATGTCAAATTGTTTTTTTGACAAACTTATAGGTATTCTCGATGACCCCATAGATGACCCAAGTAAATTCATTCAAATGCAAACATTTAACCCCATCCAATTGTTGGGAACTAAACTGTGGGTCAAGTGCAGTGGATATGGATACTACGTAGCCGAGTCCTTTCAGTTTGCTGTGGAGTATCAAGGGAAAAAGAACACAATGAAATACTTGAATGGTAACTGTCATAATCCTCTTTCCCCGTCTAGAACATCAACTCTCCAATTTATTTTTCTGTTTTAATTAATTGTTTGACTAAATGGATTTTTCAGTCATCAATCGAACATTTTGGGAGTCCAATTTGGGGATAGATACTCAATCAATTCAAATTCAACTTGACGATGTAGACATTGTACGAATCCATTGTTTTGTCTCTATTGCCAATACTTATGACTGGCTCAACACTTCACTCCCCATCACAGTCTTGAGTAAAATCCATTCGATACTAACTCTTTTTCACATGAAATTCACATAATTGTTGAATTAATTAAAAAATTGTTGCAATTTTTTATTCAACTTTATTTTAGATCGAGAAATTTTTTACAAACCTGCCAAAAAGTGTGATCATCCAACAAACAATAAACTCCCAATCTTGACACTAGATTATCGTGATAATCGCATGTTGTCCCATACGGGTGACACCTATCATGTCCCAGGTAACAAAAAGATTGAGGCCAAGTTTAAATGTACAGGAACTCAACAAGTTCGAATGCTCTTCGATCGTGATCAATATGCAAAAGTAAGTCAAAGATTTTACAGAAAGAGTTTGTCACAAAAAGTTAGGGTTGTGTTTCATTCAAAATACTGTTTCCTGATCATTTCTGAAGCTTCAAAAAATATTTGGAATGTATTTTATGCAGTATGAGCTGAGAGTATCTTATTGGAATTATCGTTGGAATTTTGGAAATCTATCGAATGAATCGACATACGAATTCACCCACATGGTCATGTTCTCATACATACCTGGACAGTTGACTCGTTTCTTTTATTGCCAGACTCCAGAGGATCCTTGTGAACATTCCACAATAAAATATTCATTTGATGAAGAGATGAAGCAGGGACAATTCTCTTTGTTGGAAAATACACGTACCATTAACTAATAGTCAATTAGTCTCCAAATGAATGATTGTGATTGTGATTAAGATGACAAAATGATATCAATATTTGCAGGTGAATTGGATGTGGGGAAGCCTTTGAAAGCAGCAGATGCAAATAAGGCTGAATGTCACGTGACATTTTATTACGAACGAGTTTCTGAATGGCCAGGCTATAAGTTCTACTGCCAATTTCCAAACAAAGAAACGGGATATGTATTTTTGCACAGAGAATGTATTAATGCAGCCCACTGCGTCAACGTCTTTGGAACAAGGAGAGAGGTAGTGCTTCCACAAAGTTCCCAATTATTTAACCCACTTTTTTTGGTTTACTTTGTACTTGGGAATATTTAAAATCATTATTTGCATTTCAATATTTTAAAAGTCCAAGAATTGCTGGAAGCCGTATGGAGGAAAAGAACATTGTAAAAATTGTGCACAGACAAAATTAGACTCATACGCACCCTTTGTTGCAGCATGTCAAAGGAATTCAGATGTCGATTCACTGTACGAACCGTACGTTGAAGGACCATCATCCGCAATCGGATTTTTTGGGATTACTCCAAGGGAACAAAATAAGAGAGCTATTTGTAATCCTTCTCATTAAATATAAAAATTTCAACGAGATTTTAATTGTACTTTTGACAATATTTGTAGAATGGAATTATTTAGATTGCAACTTTAATCTTTAGATTTTGCAGATAAAGATGGAACAACACAAATTAATGTAAATGATATACTTTCCATCCAATTATCAAAGGATGTTCTTATTTTCGATGAAGAACCACTGACGATTATTTGTACTGGATCCAAATTCTATTTGGCAGAAGATTATTATGCAGCCGCCACCTACCATCAATTTGATGGAAATGAAAATTTCAAAGTTCTCAAAGGTTCTTGAAGAAAATTTTGTTAATATTTGACACTTGATCAAAGTGTCAGCTTATAAGTCTAATTTTATGGATTTAATTGAGATTGTAGGAGCTCAACTGATTTCCCGAAAAGAAGATAAACAATTTGATTCTCTGGAAGTGACGTGGAATGTTACTGTAGACAATTTACAAGTTAAAGAATTTCATTGTATTGGATGGTCCTTGATTAGTACAAGTTGGATAAATGTTTCCAAACCTGTTGTTGTTTTGGGTGAGGCTTCATTCACTAATTTTTGAAATGGAAAATATTTTAATTGGAAGAATGATTGAATTTATTGTTGAATATAGAGACAATGGAACCAAGATTAAGGATTGACTATGAACAGCCACAAATGATGGGTGCCAATAATTATTTTAATTATACGAACGAAAACATCCAAGTGGAAGGGAAGACACTTGATAAATCAATTTACTGTTCAACCATTGGGCTGCCTCTACCAACTGTCAGGTGGACTTACGAAGGAAAGGTAAATCTAATACATTCTGAATGATCAGTTTCAAGTAAAGATGAAAATAATTCTAAATTAGAATTTGTAGTGGACACAACTTAACATAAATCAATCAAGATAAAGTTTGAAAGGATTTCCTATATGAATTTCATTGAATAGACTGTGGCAGCTCACAATGAAGTTAAAGTGACATCGTGGTTCATGTGGAGTAGAATATTGACAAGAGTTGGTGGTTCATTTATTTGTACAGCAACCAATTCATGGGGTTCTGCAACTGCTAACATAATTGTACATGTGGAACAAGAAAGTAAGAAATTTGTGTCAAAATATTTATTTTGCATCTTTCTGACAAAATTCCCCTAATTTCGAAAGTATTTGACTACTTTTATTGTTGTAGAGGATAGTGGTCTGGCATTGACCCTGGGATTACCGGTTGGATTGGCCACAGTTCTGGCAGTCGTTATTTGTGGAATTGTACTGACTCGTCTTTGGAGACAAAATGCGAGACTCGAGCATCAGCTGTCAAATTTGACTAAAGAGGAAGTTGAAGAATTTATTTACGGGACAAATTCTGAATCAGTTGTTGGAACTCCGATGCAAATCGATGCAAAACCCTACAATTCATCTTTTGAAGTTTCACGAGATCTCTTGGAATTTGGTACAGATTTTTCCTTCACCAATTAAATTGATCGGGTTAATTTTTAATCGTGTACTCCGTTCCATCTAAAATATAAAACATATTTTTTTGTAGATGAACAAGATCTTTTGGGATCCGGAGAGTTTGGAATATTATTTCGAGGATTTGTTAAAAACGAAAAGGAAAAGATTCCAGTTGCAATCAAAACAATGAAGAAAGATGTAGCAACAAATAAACAAGAGTTTCTCATTCTTCTTTCTGAAATCAAAATAATGGCTTATTTAGGGAAGCATGAAAATGTTACGTGTCTCGTTGCTACTTACACAGCAAATATTGAAAAATGTCAGTGAATATATAAAAAAGTAGAAGTTCTTTAAGATTTCCCAAATTTTAGTAATTGTGTCATCAACGTTGAGTCCACATGGACTTGAATGTACATTTTATATTAAACATTTTAATTTTCTTATTATTCTGAGCAGGTGAAGCATTTGCTGCAATTGAGTTGTGTGAAAATGGGGATTTATTGAAGTATCTACAAAATCATCAACGGTCATTTCAAAATGTACTCAGTTTATCACCAATAGTGTACTCTCTTTAGTAAGTTGAATTTTGGTAAATATTTGTCACATTGTCATGAAAATTGTGGACATTTTATAAAATTGATTCAATTAGTTTAGCAAAAATTCTCATGTGAAACTTGTCGCCCTTCACTAAAATCAGCTCTATAAATGTGTAATTAATTACTTACATCTTGAATTATTTAGTGGACATGAAGAGGATCAGAATATTGTGGAAATGAATACTTTTCTGACTTCCAAGGATTTACTGTCATTTGCCAGTGGAATAGCCAATGGAATGGCTTACTTGGCTAGTAAAGATGTCAGTAAAATAGATGGAATAAAAAGTATTAGTTGGTTGATTAGCTTACTCCTAACATGCTCTTGATTTGCAGGTGATTCATGCTGACATTGCGGCAAGAAATATTTTACTCACAAAAAATTTGAAAGTCAAAATAGGCGACTTTGGACTGGCTTGCCAATTGATGAGGAACTACTCACTCTACGTCAAAAAGTCTGTAAAGGTTGTACAAAATATTATTTTGGAACACACACAACACTTACATTTCAACGGTATGTTTTATAGCAGAATAAACTGGTCATTTGAATTTGAGATTGATGGATAATTTATACAAAAGGTTCCACTTCCTTTTAAATGGACAGCAATTGAGGCATTGACAGAATTGAAATTCAGTTTGAAATCTGATGTTTGGAGTTATGGAGTTGTTCTCTACGAAATGTTTTCCTTGGGTGAGGAACCATTTTTGGGTTTTCAATGGAATCATGAATTTATTCAGAGGATCATCAAGGGATATCGAATGGAAAAACCACCTTATGCCAACAAAGACATGTAAATTGTATAAAAATACTTTAATGAAACCAATGAAATACTTGATAACTTTTGCACTAATTTATTGGTAGCTACGACATCATGCTGGATTGCTGGCAGAGGGATCCCTTGAAAAGGCCAACGATGACTCAAATCCATGAAAAAATTAGTCGTATTGAAATGGATTGTCCTAACAGCGAATATACAGACAATGACGGTAGTACTAGTACACTTGAAATGTAATCATTTTATTTATTGTTTTATTAATCACATTGAAGTTATTTATCGGGTGAATGGTCATTGGGATTTTGAAAGAGGAGAATTCGGCACACTCGAAAAGTTGGTTTTCGGAGAACGGCAGAACGGAATTTTTTTTGTAGGATTCGATTTTATTATTTTTCAAATAAATGTGACAAAACTTGTATTCACTTTATCTAGTCCTCTCTTTTTTCTGAATTTTAGGGACCTGAATTAATTTAAACTTGTTGTTTTTATTGCAACGCAAATTAAAATGTGAGCATTAAATTGTTTGTAATGTTTTAATTGCGAAACTTTTTCAGTTTATTATAAAAGAAATAATTTATTTCTCCAAAGAGAGTTTTAGTTTGTAAGCGAAACTGATAAGTTTAACCATCCTCGTATAAAAATGTTTGCGTCAGCAAATCATTGAATGATCATCTGGACTATCGAGCAATTTTACTATGTAGATAAGTATTCCCATTCCTTGCATGATAAATTTTTAATTTGTTTTACGAGAGGCCGACGTACGTGAACCTTAAAGGTCAATGATAAAGGTGATTTAAGCCCTTTTGTTTGTTGAATTAACGAACTCATAAATGTCTATTTTATTTCTTACTCATCCCACCAATAAATTACCTTCCATTCTCATAATTCATTCTTAATTAAAAAACACGATTAAAACAGTCGGGGTAAGTGTGACCGTTGAAATTTCACTGAAATATTGAATACCTTCAGTACAACTTTTTTGCCGGAGCTAAAAATCCAAGCCAAATGGTCAATCAATTACTTATTGTTGCCCAATTATTATTGTTTAATACAAATGACATACGGCAACTGATGTTGAGACTATCAAGATGGTTTGTAATCTAGTCGCCTGTATTTCCTACATATTAGAATTTTGTAGCCGAAAGTTTGGAGTCGACAGTTGTGATGAAATTTTCCAAAGTTTGGAATTCAAACCAAGTAAAAGAGACACATTAAAATGTGCTGAAACTAATAATCAAGTTCAAAAAGACATGGATAACTTTTACAGCCCTCATAGTTCAGTAAATAAAAGTAAATTAATTAATTAAAAAATTTAATGCTGATTTCTTCAGAAATAATCAACACTCATCCCATTTGACGTGAAAATAATTTGAGATTGCGCAACCCTTTTGATCCACGAGTACTCCATGTGGTATTCGCATACCCTGAAGATATCGAACTGGATATTCTATTTGATGGAATTGATTATGGACCGCTAAATATTTTTATAACTTTCATTTTCCCTTAGGCCATTAAGTATACGGTTGTAAATAGTTCGAGAGGATTTTGTCCTAGGGGTCAGTCAATGACGTCCAAAAAATTTTTTATTTAAAATGCCTCCTCGATGGAAAATTTATCCACTTGTCAAAGTATTCAGTTGAAGTTGACATCCACTTCTACTTTTTTACTTTGGGGATTATCTAGGTCATTTCGGACGAGTGGAAATGTTTCATTTTAAATTATTTTCTATTGTGACTTTAACTGTACTCTCCATATCGGTAGTTCAAATCCAAGGTCAATTAAACCCTCCTCAAAATTTGACAACGGTAAAATTCACTTGTCCATTCATTAATCAAATTAATGAAAATATTTCCAGTTCTAAACTTTCATTTTGCCTTTGACTATAGCCCGAATTATGCGCACGGGACAATTATCCCTACGAGATCCACACTGTAACCACTCAAGATGGTTACATTTTGACCATCCATCGCATCACGGGATCTCCACTAACACCAACTCCACCTGGAACCATTAAACCAGTCGTTTTACTCCAACATGGACTCCTAGCTTCTTCATCCATCTGGCTCATCAACGCTCCGGATAAGCGACTTGGTCTGACTGGCTTTACTAAGATTGATCTTAACTTGTGTTTTTGGGGTTTGAACTTTAATTTCAAATCTCTTTCAAATTTTTAGGTTACCTCCTTGCCGATTTTGGCTACGATGTTTGGATGGGAAATTTCAGGGGTAATTTTTACTCTAGGGCACACGTCACTTTGTCCCCAAGTAATCCATCATTCTGGCAGTTCACGTACGTTTTCCAGTTCCGATTTTTTACTTTTTCGAAGCCTGAGCACGTATTTTAAACCTCGAAAATCTTGTTTCTTGAGGGCTTGTGATTCCGTTTTTTATTGGAAAAATAACAATTTTCATATTTAGAACTTTCATACCAGTTTTAAACTTGACCTCAACCAAAGATGCTATGATGGCTAGTCTGATATTCATACAAACTGAAATTGGTTTTTCATTGGTTCTACAGGTATCACCAAATGGGTATTTATGATCTCCCAAGTTCCATAGACTACATCCTGGCTAATACTACTCAGTCCACTCTGAGCTATATCGGACACTCTGTAAGATTTTTCGTTCTGGCTCCATCTTGAAACCGACTTGCGATGAAAATGTTTTAAAAAATCAAATCTCCCGCCTTCGCTGCTAATAAAATTGGATTGGATTTTTTTCATTTTCAGATGGGGACAACCGCCTTCTTTGTGATGGCTTCTCTGAACACCACTTACAATGCAAAGATTAACGCCATGATCGCACTGGCTCCTGTTGCCTACACGGCCAACATGGAGTCACCTCTACGCATCGTTGCCAAACTCGTAATTCCTGGTGTAACCCAAGACATCCTAGCCCAGTTGAGTACAAGCGGGACTGGGGAATACAGTCCCAACGGAGGCCTACTGCAACAGTTTAAACAATCCACATGTCAAAGCTGGACTTCAAATGCCTACGCTTACGCCATCTGTGTTGTGCCCAATTTTGTCCAGTACGGATTTGACTGCGCTCAGGTCAATTATGTGAGTCTCGTTTGGTTTTGCTGTGCATTGATTTTGAGCCAATGTACATGCTCGAGATCTGTATTTATGCTTTTGTGAATTTTAGACAACTGTCCCTGATAATGTCGGTCACTTTCCGCAAGGCAGCTCAGTCTACACGGTCATCCATCAAGCACAGGGTGTAAATAACAAACTGTTTGCTCAATACGACTATGGTCTAGTTCAAAACCTCCTTACCTACAAATCAATCACTCCTCCCAAGTATCCCTTATCCAAGATCACCGCTCCTCTTTACCTCATCAGTGGCAAAAACGACTGGTTAGCGGATCCAGCGGTTAGCTTCATCAAATTGTTCTTGTCTCTTACCAGCGAAACAAATTTTTTTTAAATTCCTGCTGCATTATGTAATTTTTTTTAAATTCAAGGACGTTACAAATCTGGTAAAAAATTTGCCAACCACATCCATCAAGTTGAACCAGCAGATCGAGTACCCAGACTGGAACCACGGGGATTTTGTAACTTCCTGTGGGGTCAACTACTATCTCCACCCGACCATCTTCAACATGTTGGCTACTGTCAGTGGACTCTCTAGGTGGACTCTACCGACTGGAGCTTTGGATTGTGACAACAATTTTTGTATACTCTGATGATTAGAAGAAAGTTCCATGGGCTCTTCCAATATCGAACTTAAAAACCAAAGATCATTTAAATTATATTGTACATATGTTGAAGATGTATCTTTTGAGCTTCCAGATTTCTTATATGTGAATGGGTTTAATGTTGCAAATTAAAATCGGACGACACTTATCTACCCAAAAATGACAAATCAAATCTTGACTTTTCAAATACTTGTTTAGGTTTAGGTTTTACCAATTACCAATTAATTGATACTTCACTTTCAAAAAATCAATATGGTTGGCGATCAAGTTCTATAATGAAGAACAATTCTATTCACTAAATTGTTAGTGCATAAACTGTTTCTTGCAAAAATCTTGGACAAACTTTGAATCTAAGGAGTTTTTCCTTGGTCCAAAAAATTTCCACTTTGCTTACATTAAAAATAAAAAGGGAAGGGATGAAAGCTAATTTCAGGGGCTCAAAAAATAAATTCTAAGGAAAAAAATTCTAGGGATAAAATATTAAAGGCCATTAAAAATTAAAAATAAGGGCCAAAAGGACAAATTCTAAGGTACATCGAAATTAAGACCCTTTTTTAAAACTTGACTTGTTGGCTTTAATCGAACATTACTTAACAAATTTTCAAATCAAGCGGTATATCGTGCTCCACGCAATAACCACCTTACATTAATATTTTACCCTGAGCAATCAGCGAAAGTGAAGTGTTTTAGCTGAACCAGTCGGTCGCTCATAACTTATGAGTCATAAATGTACTTGTGTGCTGAGAAAATACATAATATGCAAATGGTACACCATTTGGTTCTCAATACAAGTTGTTTAAGCTTCAATTGATGTCTTTGGAGAAGCATAATTCGTGCCAGTTATTTTCTACCTAATAAACTACTTGGTGCACTTTCTAATCTAATGCAGTCGTGATTCACGCCATGATCACTCCATATGAATATTTCCTTACATAATCAACTAAAGTGAGACGTTTGAGTAGGACCAATCACAACTCGACTTGTGTGTTGAGAAAATTGTCTTTTTGTCTTTGTCGTTGGCTTTTAACTCCGTCGATCCGACTAGTTGAAGTAGAGAAAGGAACAATCGACAACCCAACGAAGGAATACTGGAACTTCGTCATTCATCTCAGTCCACATTCGCAAACCTTCAATTTAATTTTTGTCCATTTCCGATTTGGATGAAATGAATCTTTTCATCATTCGAGTTTAAGTTGTTGAACTTTGAAAGGCTTCGTAAAATTATTTTTAACATTAAAATGTTATTGTTGTCCTACCTCAGTTTAATGTACAATTGAAGAGTATATTTCACTGCTCTTTAACTAAATCCCAATCACTTTGAAATCAACTAGATGAGGTGGAAATAAAAATCAAAAAATTTCCCAAGCCAAATACAGATACGAGCTGACATGACAAGACTCGACTGGATATTCTGATTCAGAACATGTGTTCAGTTGTGGTGGGAAATTATTTTGCTTGAATTTATCTGACACGAGTTCAAAATATCTCAAAGATACAAAATTACAAGATGGTGGACAGAGCGATTGTATTTCTCATCCTTGTGGCAATCACAATTCAAGTAGATGGAAATTCAAATGATGGAATCAAATTATCAGACCAAAAAGCCATCATAAAATTGAATCAAGTTTTAGGTGACGACAGTCTCTGTTTTCTCTTTGTGCTCTATGACCGAAAAGTGGATATTGGGGATGTTGGAAATGGTCGTCCATTCAAAACCACCCACTCTCTTCTCCTCTACACCACATTGCATGATCATTTAGAGGAACCTGTCCACATCATCGATTCTCGAATGGGTACATTTCTAAAAGCTTTTTCTCAAATGAGAAACGTAAAATGCCACATCCTCATTTACCACGACCCTCCAAGAGAATGGAAAAGTGAAGGTGATAATTGGATGAATGTACTATTCATGGAGAACATCTTTAAACAAATTTATCATATAGAACATGTGAAATCCAATGAATTGACTTTGTTACTGGTGGAAAATGTGCGAGCTCCTGCGGATGGGTTTCGCTTTAATCCAACTGTTCCAAAGATAAAGATGAATTTGTTTGAAACAACATTTCCCAATGGAGATCGCAGTATCACTGGTTTTTGTTTTCTCCACTTGTTCGCAGACAAAGACTTTCCTAGAATTAACAAAACGATTGAATGTCCTCGAGAACCCGTTCTGACACTTGATGTATTGAATAAGAGATCAGTGAATGGGGGATGTTTGAAGGAAATTCTGGAATGTCACAACAACATCACAGACAATGGCCGCATCATGAATTGGGATTTTATGAAAGGATCATTAAAGGAAAAGGATTTGCAAGACTACAAGACTTCTTCAGCTCGATTAGAAAAGGGTTTAGTGTTGGGTTTGGAATCACCCGCAAGTAGACGACATCCAATTTCATTGATGATGGCAAACATCTTGTTTGTTTATTCTGCTCTAAACTGTACAACACTTTTTAGTCGTATGGCTGATGACGAATACGAATTAAGGTTTTGGCTTCCCAACGTAGAAGATATTTTAGTTGTCTATAGCATTCGAAAGCCAATAGATATTTGTGCAGTTGGATCAGTAGAAAAGTTTAAATTCATCACAGCAGACAGTGTGGAGACACTACGAGAGTCATTTTCTGTCTATTTGCAACCATTTCAAATCCCAATTTGGATCACCCTCACAATACAAATGGGAGCTACCTCATTTTTTGTAGCTATTTTCTCCATCTTTTGTAGTGAAGGGATTGGCGAGAAATTGAGATGGAGGTTGAAATTGATGTTGAAAATTGTTGGGGAAATGTCATTGTCCGGCTTTAATTCCATTTGCAGGATTTTGATAGAGCAGCCTTATGACGAACAATTTTTTAGGATCTCCACTGCAAAGCTTCGAGAGATTCATAAGGACAAATGTTGGATAAAAGTTTGTGGATTTGTTTTGGGGATGTGGATCCTAGTGGGGCTCCTCCTCACAAATTGGTATAAATCCATCATGGAGGCCAACTACATCTCCCCCTTCCCATTTCAGACAAACTGGACCACCATCGAACAGTTCAATTGGACTACAAATGACTTTGTTATCTACTCCATTGAGCCCATTTGTCCTTCATTTCAGTTCAGACTTCCCAAGAAATTTACACGATTTGAAGATATGACGTTGAACAAACTAACAAATTCATGGGATGACATCACATCAGAATTTATAAGAAGATTATTTATATCCTCATTTCAAAAGTTGGCAAAATGTCGGGACAGCAGCCATTTCACCTACGTTGATAGCCTTCTTGGAGCTGATATGCCTTTTCACGAGTCTCCATACGCTCATATTGAAGACTGTCAGAAATTTGTTGATTTTTTTCGAGTACTCAGCACAGTGAAACCCATTTGTATGAAACAGTTAAACGATCCTAAGCAAACCCTCATCGAGAATTTATTTGATAAATCCAAAACTCTTATAATTGTGGAGGCGGAGCATTTCCAGTCCATTTGGAATCTATTCAAGATCGCAATGAGTAGAAATTTCAAGTTAAGATTTGCTCATAATGGGAATGTCAAAGAGGATTATTTGAAGACAGTCCAATCCTTTGGCTATGATTCCATTCCCACATCATCCTTAGAGTTGATGTTTTCTAAACCCATTGGGAATTTGGTTCCCACCAGAATGAAGATATTGATGACCTCTGGAATTTATAATTATTGGAACAAATGGGAGGAGATTCGAAATCAGAGGGCTCATGAAGTCAACAATTTGACTTTATCAAATTCAAATGAAAATGAAGATGTGACAGGGGTGAGACCAATTGGACTAGTTTCGTCGGATGTTCATTTGATTTTTGAGTTTGCTGCTTTTGCTAACTCTCTGGCTGTGATTTTTCTGTTCATAGAATTCATTTTCCAGGTCCAGTGGAACTTCCTTTGTCGAAGGTTCTGGGGTATGATGACAACTTTTTGGATGAAGCTTGTGACATTTCGGATAGTTGACATTCGTTGCTGCGTGAGGAAAATACCTAAGAGGCCAAAATATTTTCTATGGATACTCTTTCAAGAAATTTTCAATTTTTTCAAATGCTTGTCCCCCTGTTCAAAGTTAAAGTTTTCTTGTTTCAAAAAAATGTTACTCGATTCAAACTGGTTCATGAAATTGACAGATTTTCTGTCTATGAGGCACAGGGCTTGAATGTCATCGAATCGATGGGATCTTTCATCCCAAATGTGAAATGGGGTGAAAAATTCCACAATCAAAACGGCGATTATGACTGATCATCATGTTTCCTGCAATTATTAGCTCTCTGTCTATCTCATAACTCAAAGAAAGTTTGTTAATGATAATTTACGATAAGAGAAAGGAATACGATGATATTTTATTATTTAATAATACTACAATTAAATAATGAACATTTCCGTTCATTGATACGTTTTCACTTCATAATTAATCCTATGTTATGTTTAATAATTATTTTATTATATCATAACTGCATATCATAATTTGATTCAAAGAAACGTTTGTTTATTAATCCACATGGAAACTTTAGGGCGACCTTGCTGGGGTCACAGGTCCCGAAATCAATTCCAAGTTTGAATTTGCTGGCATAGTTTTACGTCTGTAGGATTTTTCCTGCTAATGCGTTGGCTGATCTGATTCTTACAGCATTTGAGTCAGCCTAAAAGACACCAAAATTAATATTTAAAAAACATCATTTGAAGATTTTTAATTTTAGCTGGACCATGAAATTATATTCAATAATTGAAATATTAGCATTTTCTTATTTTTTTTAAAATTAATCGAGTTGGTGTTTCTACCAATTCATATGTTGAAATTCTCTCTAAAAGTTCTGACCCCATACTTGGGGTCAATTTGATTCCTTTTTTGTAAATATGGGCTACAAGATCATAATACTAACTAGTAATGAATCGGATTTTTTCCCAATGATGGGCAAAAAAGGTACGAGGTCATAGCCATATGAAAGATCAAGGTCAAGGTCAAGGTCAAATTGACCAAGGACATGAAATAAACTTACTTCAGCGTTGATGTTGTTGAGTTGTCGATTTTGAGTCTCGATTTCACCTCCAATGTCAATTGCCATATCCCTGAGATTACCCAACATGGATGACACTTGGGTCATATTATTTTCCATCTCCACTTCCCGCCCATCATTTGTGACCCTAAGT
This sequence comes from Arrhopalites sp. Gr-Col-00791, assembly GCA_034694425.1. Classification (NCBI taxonomy): domain Eukaryota; kingdom Metazoa; phylum Arthropoda; class Collembola; order Symphypleona; family Arrhopalitidae; genus Arrhopalites; species Arrhopalites sp. Gr-Col-00791. The sequence continues at coordinate 18,973 of JAQHQX010000036.1, forward strand.
GAATGTTAATCCATTTTCATGAAATTTGAATTTACATTTTAAATTGATTTTGGATTCAAAAAAGTTTAAAGTGTTTCTTATGGGTACTTGGCAATAAATCCTCCAAACGCCATGTTCTCCATCACCTTTTTGGGTTGACTGCTAACGATTTTACCATCATCTCGAGTAGAATTTAGTTTCCAGGATGCAGATTTTTCTTTGAAATTTTTTATTAAAGGGCAAGAACATGTGAGCCCACAACATTTCCCAAGTCCAGCCAAATTTAATTCAGCTTCTCTCATGTCTTCATTTATTTGAATCATTCCCCCCTCAATGTGGTCCAATTGCTCTGAAATTGATATGAAAAAAGTTATTATGCATTATGGGTGGTCATTCATGCTTTGGCGGGGAAATCCAGTTTTACATTTGTAAGATTTTTAAATTGTTGAAAATAACTGTTAAAATTTGTAATTGTAATTATTGTAATTGTTAACCTCCTTGCTCGTCCAAAGACACGAGGGTTCTAATTCCCGCCTCTTTGCTCTGTTCAAGTTAAATAACTGTTAATAGACTTTAAATTTGAAATTATGACTACGACTTTTGTTTCAATTTGACCTCTTCACAAAGTGCGACCATCCTCCGAGTACTCTCCAAAGACTGAAACAAATAGAAAACAAATTAAAATTTTAGAAAATATTTTAATGTTCAAATTAATTTAATTTTCGCTTCGCTCTTGTTATTCCATTATTTACTGGAAGTGTAAAATACAAATTGAAAAAAAATTCTTGCTTCATCGGCCGTTTTGCGGGATTTCAATTGAAGTTTTCCCAGTTCGGATCGTGGAGGCGCTGTCGTCTGGACTGGCTTTTTCTTCGGCGCCAAAGCCATTTTAAAATTTCCACAAAAAGATTTTTTCTTTGAAAATTTTTCAATCGGTTCTCAATCTTCACGATTTAATTTTCGTCATCTTTTTGACTTGACAAAAAGTTCAAATTGCCGTTTTAATATCGCAGCTGCTGATCAACACTTTAGGATTTGTATCAAAATCAACATTAAACTTTCAATCGCGTTTGATGAACTTTTTTTCAAAAAATTCACACTTCAAATGATTCATACACCATGAAATTTATTTTAATTAGAAATTAATTGCACACAAGTTCAAATATGTTTCCACGTAGTTTTTAAAAGGGATTTTTAAAACGCATTAAAATTTTGTTGTTGTGTTAGTTGAGATACTTTAGAAAATGCACAATTCAATTTTGTTGGACTTGATCAACAATTTTCAAGTTGAATAATTCCAGACGTAGAGTAAAAAAGTGAGATAATTTTTACGAAAATTAAATTAAATGTGTGTGGCAATTGAAATGGTTGTGGTGTTTGGTTAAAGGAACAGACGCACAGTGTGCCAATTCATTAAAAAAGCGAATGAGTATAAATCGCTCATTTTTATTACGCTCATGGAAACTTGTCCTCCTTTTTATGCAGGTGGTTGTCAGAGTCCTCTGCACTCTTTTTCATCAATATGAAAACGTTATGATGTTTATTTGATCCAGATCAAAATTTATTCATTAGAAATTCTTCGTTTAACATGAAAATGAACGAAATTAAATGTGAAATAAATGCAGGGTTATAGGTTGTTGTAAATCAATTTTTGTGCACAATTCGTCGAATGGGGCCAGTCTATAAGTTTTGACTAATTCCAGCTTGGCATCGGTTGGCACTCGATTTCTATCGTGTTTATCAGTTTAATCCATACGACCCAATTGAGTTGACAAACGAACTAATTTTTTCACAAGAAACAAGTTTCAGAAAACTTTCAAGCTTCACTAGCATCTTGAAGATGCCATCTTCCCACCTCATTTCTGCGTCAGAACGATTTTATAAACGATTTTTGTCATAATTTTGAAATGGAAAAATTAGGAAAATTAGGTTGTTCTCCTTTTTGTTCGTTTTGGACCACTGCGAGATGCGAAAGTTGGGTTGACGAAGCCATCGACTCGATATGGAAGGAAATTGATGTAGAATTTAAACATCTGTCTCAATTTAAGTTTAATTGAAGTGTAATTTTATAGAATAATTTATTACTTTAAATAATGTCCTAGGCCTTGTATTGTGCAAGGTGAATTCAAAATAAACAGAAACTATCCCTATCCAACGTACATTTACCCTCACACATTTGAATTACAGCATCAGAATTGCCATTGAAATTCAAATGTTCAAATATGACCCATTTTGAAAATGACATTTCAATTCCACATTAATCAATTCAACAAATTCATTTTTCTTGTAGTTTTCATGCTGAAAATTTTGTATCTCCTGCCCGTAAAGGACGCTCGGGTGTTTCACTCATCCAAACTGATGTATGTACGAATGTAAGAGGTAGTAAATTGGTGAAATCAAATGAGAAATGCATGTGACTAGAATTTAGTGGGGCTCCGTAAAACCAATGCCACGACCGTGCCACAATGCCAACCATGACAAAAAAATTTTAACTTAATTTTTAACGCAAAACCATTCCAACAATTGCAAACAATGTCGAAATCATTTTCTATTGAAAACTAAGATTTTATGGCTGGCATTGTTGGAAAGGTTCTACATAAAAAATTACGTTAAAACTAAATACGTTAAAAAATTTTTGGCATGGTTGTGGCATTGGTTTTAGGAAGCATTTTATTTGGTCATATATCGTAATATTTGAAAATTATTGTCTTGTATAAAACTTGTTTTCAAAATTTCGAACTGCATTCAAGTCTATTGGAAAACTACCAAACTTCACTCCAACCTCTGTCCGACCCAAAATGTCTTATAATTTTTAAGCTCTATTTGTAGTCAACTATTTTACCAAAACTGCCGAAACCCGACGGTTGTGTTCGAATTTCCTAGTTGAAGTTGGTTAATATTACATTTGATTACATGCAAGTACATGCTGAGATCAACCATCATTTTCAAAATTCTCTGAAACAATTTTAAAATTGTATTTTGAGTTTGGTAACGGGGAGGTCTCTCATGTGAAAAAAGTCATTAGACGCAAATTTGTTTTTTTGTTGAATCTGGTCCAGTGTGTGTCTGTCTGTCAGTGCGCACTTTTTTTCATTTCGCCCCGATTTTGAATCAAAACTCTGGGTAGCTCTAAAACCGAGAAAAATCGCTGTTCCGAGTTGGATCTAATTTCCAAAATCCAAAATCCCACCGGAAAATAATTGTTAAGCTTTTTTGAAGCTGCTAAAAATCGCTTTTCGTATCTGAAAGTATTTCCCTAAATAAATATCTTGCGCTTCTTGCTGTTAATTTTTTTCGTCTGTGGAGTTTGTTTTTGGTGTCAGACAAATGAGAAAAATGTTCTCAGGAGGCATTTTTGCTGCTTCGCTTCCAGTCCGCAGAATAGAATTCGGCGGCTGAAAGGGTCACGAAGTGACGATTTTAACATTTTTCTTTTTCGAGAACGGATGTGGGAGTTCACGTGTGGTTCAAATGTGGTGCTTGGAGGAGTGGAACTTGAACCAAATGCCCAAATTACCAGATATTATCACCACGACTCTGCTCACTTTGCCAATATAGCCCCAGTAATGAAGCCAGTCCATAGAGTAATAGCAATAACGGCTGCTTCTAGGACCATTAACCAAGTGATAAGAGTCGTCAACTATTCACAGTAACGGCACCGTCTACTTGGAAGTCCGATTGAAATAAAATTTGCAAATCATTGTCCGAACTTTTATTTTCATCATCTATCTAAATGGCTATAGGCTAAAAATATTGAAAGGTTTACAAATCATCACTGCACTTAAAAGTCCCCTAACGGTGCATTAAAATCAATGTTAGCGCAATGGTTTGGTGTGATGACAATCAATTCATAATGTCACACTTTGCACATCAAATTCATCGTTTGGCACAGTTGATTCATCAATGACACAATCAAAGTCGATGGGGTAACCCACCCTATTGACTTGGTTACTGGCAGGAACCAAGTTGATTAAAGCAATGCAACATGTAATATTTTATTGGGGTAATAAGCTTGAACCAGCAAAAATATTGAAAGTTCCTGTAATTTATGTACCAGCAGAAAGGACATCGCAATGATTGAGCATTTGCCCAATGTTTGAAGTTCTTTTCTCGGCTGAATTTAGTTACATAAAATGGTGGGTTTCCCATACACGATCAGTGAAGTCACAAGTTCAAGTTGCTTAAGGTCATCCGATATATCAAAAAACCGAAACTAAAATCCAGTTAGAGTTTTTAAAATATTTTAGTAAATGTTTACATTCATGTGAAGGCTCGTTATTTGTGTCCAACTACAATCTTTTCAGTACTTAGATAAAGTGTAAACAAAAAAATTGTTTAGTAATTGCCCTGCGGCGAGTGGCTAATATCGCTGGCTAATATCACATGTTCTCGTTAGGAATCATGAATTTCGCTTGTCTTTCTTTCGAAATTTAGACAAAAGACCTCTTTTTGAAAAAATAATACAGTTTGAACCAAAGTGTTATCAAAGGGTCTGATGACTTTTGTTGAAGGCTTTTACTGTTTCAGTTCTACAGAAAAGTGACAATTGCGTTACATTTAGTAACTCCTATTTTCGTTTAGAGCTACCGTATGGATGCATATAAACAGCGAAGAGGTATACACAATAATTACAAGTGAACCGTTTGCACTTTCCAGGAACTTATTTTTAGTCAGATTTCTTTGAAATGGAGTGGTCGTTTTAATCAAACGGTTATTTTTTCATGCTTCACTTAACTACAAGCGTCTGGAAAGAGCATTGACCTCCAGCTCTACATATCAGGAACTTTGACGAGGTAAAATAAAAAGTTGTGCAGTCAGAGTTCAACTATTGCACACAGACAATATTTTTTGTATGATCAATTTCTTGTATTTCTTAAATAAAATTCTTAATTTTATTAAATTAATTCCGATTCAGTTAAATTAACAAATTAACGAATTCATTTAATTAAAGATTTAGGACATCAACAATCAAAGTTAACTGAAACTGAATATTTTTGAATTGAAAACAAAGATTTTAACAAATTTTGATCATAGTTGGGTTATGTTAAAAAAGATACAATTTTTGTGAAAATAAAATTTATTAATTTCGGAAAGAATTTTCTATGAAAATTCATCATTTTAGCAATTGAATTAATTTTTTTAAATTGATTTTTTCGGCAACAGAATTTGTCATTCTGGAAATAAGTTTTAATATTTCGATTGAAGCTGTTAAATTACTTTGCCACAATAATGAAAGGAGACTGAACCATGACTAGCGGATTTGCCTGGAAACTTTGAAGAAAGTTTCTTTAGGGTTCTTTAACAATTACTGAAGTGGTCACATTTTAGTTCTGACATTCTTTTCTGATGTCTCTTAGCGTGACCTTAAGAGGGTAAAGGGTTGACTGAACCAAAGGACAGAGACGCTTGAAGTTAATCATCGAGATAAGAATTTTGAAAGGGGAAATAAAAATGGGGTACTTGGTGTCACTCAACAAATTGCTCATCATTTCCATTTGTCTTGGGTCTACACTGGGGGTGGATAATGGCACCAACATGACGGCGGAGGAAGAGAAATCCATTGCGGAAATTTGGGAACTTCTATCAATGCCAATACTGGATTCGTTCTTGGGCGAACAAAATACCAATCAGAATTGCTCAGGAGAACCTGTTCCTGATCCCATCGTGGAATTACTACGAGAGTTTGAACCCAAAACTCACCACAACAATTTTAATAGGTTGACACGGAACTCTTTCCGAGATTCCACAGTTTGGTTCCCGCCACACTGGTCAGGAGGAAGAGTTTCTAGTGATTTTTTCTCCTATGAGGGGGAAAATGTCACCACAATTTACCCGCACACATTTGAATGTCTACGACAGTTGAAAACCTTATCGTTAGCCGACAATCATTTGTCGCGTCTCCACCCGTGGACATTTAATGGACTCGAAAGTCTCCAGATACTTGACCTGTCCAAGAATAAAATTCAAATGTTGCCTCCAACCATCTTCCCGTCACAGCTTTGGAGTCTAGAGCTCGACAACAATTTGTTCACCGACATTCCACCTGCCGTCCTCCATGCACCCTATTTGACTGGAATGTCCATGAGTGGCAATTTAATTCATCACCTAAAATGGCCGCAAGAACAGCATTCAACATTCGACAAATTGTATGAATTGTATGAAGCTGAATTTAGTCGCAACAAAATAGAAATTGTGGACGCGACATTTTTTCAATATATGAACCACCTAGAGTTTATTAAGCTAGATGATAATAAAATTTCTTACCTTCATCCAGACACATTCAAGCGTTGCGCTAAACTGGGCGTCATCTCCCTCATCAACAACCAAATTACCCGTTTAAATTCTGGACTATTTTCAAATGTGAGAAACCTAAATGTGATACAATTGCAAGGAAATAAACTTACTGGGGAATTTAATTCTTCACTCATTCCGTCACAACTCAGGTATTTGAACATTTCCGGCAACCAAATTGAAATAATTGACCTGGGTGAAATTGGGGATATAGTTTTGGATGCGACGTTCAATAAAATAAAAAATCTTTCTGCATCCGCGTCCACACCAAGGGAATTTTTTTTTGTATCGTTGGCCTCCAATTTGATCGAAACTTTTACACCTACTGATATTTTTGGAGAACGAGTTCACACTCAGGCAACCTGGCACAGTGAATCAAGTCCGGCAATAAGTGTTGACGGGAACCCTTTGAAATGTGACTGTCGGCTCAGTTGGCTCCATCCCAGCAACGTTGTTGACTGCAAAGGGAACGGCTACACCATCAATCATGTTCAAGATTTTACAGTGTTTGATTCGAATCAACTATTTTGTCGTCTCCCCTACCACCATGCTATTGATAGCGATATAGATTTGATCTCTGACCATGACCTGAACCAGCAATTTCGATCACCCAACTGTGACACGAGAAATCGAACAGGTATCGCAAAAAGGAAATTTGTTTTAAAAACACGTTTTGCATCAACCCACAATCAAGAAATTTATGAGGCCAAAATCAACCGGTCAGTTGACTCACAGGCAGATGCCAAGTGGCTCATTAGTGAGGTGAAAAGGGATCTGTTAATTTGCCCATATGAGACTGCAGGTGGAAAGAAGAATTTGAGCTGCCCCGCCTCTTGTTTGTGTTATCACACTGAAGACTGGAAGGTCAATGTGGTTGACTGCTCCAGACAAAATGTGCATATGAATGGAGATGAAGGGAGGGAGAATTTAAAAATTTTGAGTTCTGTTCCTACTCAAGTGACTCAACTTCATTTGGAAGGGAATGAACTGACATCAGTGCGGAGAGGGATGTTTGAAAAATTTGAGAATCTCACTGACCTCTTCTTGACTCAATGTCAAATTGAATTGATTGAAAAGGAGGGATTTGAGACGATTCATAAGCAACTGAGGTCAATCCATCTGGATGGCAACTACTTGACCCGTATTTTGGGATTTGAATTTGAACACTTGTCACAACTGGAGGAAATCCATTTGCAAAGAAATCAAATCAAATTCATTCACTCGGATGCCTTTGAGATGTTGAGTCGGCTTAAAATTCTGAATTTGAATGACAACCAATTGACAAGTCTCGTCAACTTGAGATTCTCCCACTTGCAACTGTCCACCCTTCAACTCAGTTTGAAGGGGAACCCTTTGACTTGTGACTGCCACTTTGTTCAACAGCCCGAATCCCCGACGATGCAATTTCGACCTCTGAAGGACAATAACCAACTGGGTGGTCACCCTAATCAGATCTACAACCAATCTGATGCCGTTCACGAATACTCGACTTCAACTTCAATTCCAATTTCAAACTTCTTTTCAAAAATCAAATTCTATGGAAACTGTAAAGATTCATCAACAATGAAAGAGTGGCAGATTCAAACATTTTACAACTCTCGTTGCAATTTTGATTAATTGTCAAATTGCAAATACTTTGACATTGGAACGTGCCAAAGTTTTTGTGTAACCGACTGATTTCGGAAGGGGTAATATTTTTTTGACAATTAAAATTTATCATTTTGACATTAGAATTTAATTGATTTCGTCATATGATGATTTGACCATACATTTCTGAATTTCTTCATCAGATTTTAGTTGTTTTGACAGTAAATTCTTTTTGACATGAGAATTTTATTCATTTGCCGTATCCATGCTTTATCAAGTAAAGTAAACTAAAGATCATTCGGTATCTCTTTTCAAAATATTCATTGTAACAAAATTTCATTGTAGTTTATTAAATTCAATCCCATGTTTTTAACAAATTCAATTTTTAGGAGCGGGCCGTAGGCCCATGCGACTAATGTAACTCACTTTCCCCGGATTCCGTCCGTCAAAATCCCCGGATTCCGTCCGTCAAATTTGCCGGATTCCGTCCTCCTGATTCGGCATCCCTCTAATAAATCTTTTAATTGTTGTCATGGCGCATGCAAATATTTATGACAACATTAAATGTTGTCATAAATGTCATTTTGTCAAAAAATATTTGCATTATTTACAAAGAAAAATTGACTTCAAATTTTGAAGTCAAAATTTATTTAGAATAAATTGTGAATCACAATTTGTGATTGAATTTTTTCACAGACGGAATCCGAAAGTATTCTAAATTTTT
>JAQHQX010000037.1:0-26986 GCA_034694425.1 Arrhopalites sp. Gr-Col-00791
TCAAGTATCCGGACACCTGACCAATAACTTAATTCGACAGCTTGATGCTTTATGTGACCGTACAAATTATTATTCTCCAGAAAACAAGTGTTAAAATTCACAAAAAACGTGAAAATTAGGGAAAAAAATTGTAGGTACAGGCACATTTTATGTCGGCTCATGATAACACCAGCACGCAAAATGTTTTCGTTTTCTGATACTAATACCAATAATATTTACTAAATCTGTGCAAGATTTGGAGTCTCTAAATTGGTTCCTCCAGAAATTGTGATGTCTAATTTACAAACATGTGTAGCGCATTTTTGGACAAGTCACTAAGATGACATTTTGACCCCGTGTAAGTGTGCATGTCATCTTTCATCAAACTAAAAAACAATTCACTACACTTTTGTGACAATTTTCATAATTTTTAAAAAAAGGGTACTTGAGCTAGACACTCTAATGTGAGTTACAATTTACTGTCCTGACCCTCTAGATAAATATTCTGAACACTCACAGAAAGAAACCGTCATTCTATTGGAAACCCAAGTAGACACGTTCTTGTAATGAAATCTACAAGTTGTACCCAGGGAAAATACATTGCCTTTTGTTTTTTTTTGTTTTGTGAGCTATGAAATGCGTGCATTCTCTGTCACACCTCGTAAGCCCAGTTCGACGAAGAAAATAAACTTCGGCGAAGGTGAACAATTTTAGCATGTAGGAGACGGGCAAGATGTAGATAAAATCCAGTTTTTTCTCACGAAGTACATTCTAGTTTCAGTTTGAGGTTTGAGGAATTTTTTTTTCAAAAACAGATTATGAACCCACGATGAAATGTATAGGCTTAGGTCAGATAAAAATCGACATTGCAGACAACCATAACAACAAGATTTTCTTGAAATTTTAATTCAAAAACGGAAAACTTGATAACTTCCTTGTCATGTTGTTCAGGAGTCATCAGTATTAAATTAAATATTTTACTATAGATCGATATCGTGGAAAAGGAGTTTCATGAGAAGTCCGATTTAGAAAACGTTCTAACTTATCATTTTCACATTGTGGAAGATAAAGACCAGTAGAATATCTATCAATACGGTAAACGGCATGCTCGGTTATGCGTCGGTGCTCATGACGACAATGACGAGAACAATTCAGCTGCCGAAAATAACTCTTACAAAAGAATCAGCCATGTAATTACTTCCTGCAGCAACAATTCAGAATTGACTCAACAATGGCTTTACGATCAGCTTCAAATTTATTAGTCCTTCAATTGAGTTAACGAGCATTTACATTAATGGGAGATTCTTTAGGAAAGGACGGAAGTAGAAATAAATTAAATTGAATAATCAGAACACATTGTTGTAACCGCCATTGCATCGCAACTAGGGATTGTATTTTTCCCGGGATTTTTTGAAAGCCGAGAATCTGGACGGGAATATCAAAAATTCCGAGATCCCGGGAATTTTCCGCTTTTTCTCGGGTTTTCTCGATTTTTTCAGCACTAATTTAAGCCCAAATACAATAGCCATTTTTGGGTCAAATTAATCAAAATTGGCGGAAGGCAAGACTCTTGACTTTCTAAGATAATTATCGAATCCTAAGCCGTAAACCCTTTTCCAAGGATGAGAGGGTAAAATGGGATAGTACCTTCACTTTCCAATCGCTATACTAAAAACAGATAAATCCTTTTCTAAGTTTTACCTTGCATTTACAAATATATTTTATTAAATCAGGGTAAAAACTCATGAAACTATTTCCCGTTTGTTCTCGATAAATTCCCGATTTTTCCCGAGAAAATCTCGATCAGTGCAGTCGGAAATTCGGGAAGGGAAAATGTGCCTGGATCTCGGGAAATCGGGAATCCCGGGAACCGGGAATACAATCCCTAATCGCAACAGTTGATTCAACAGATTAACCAAAATGGCAATTCGCTACAAGATTAAGACGCTAATTGGAACGGTCTATTACGAATCGAAATTGGGAACTTTCGGAAAAACGTGGAGACGAGGCAATTGAGTGCGTTGTAAGTCGAGGGTTGAGTGGTGTTTTTAATTTAAAATTAGAAAGGTTTTTATATGAAAAAAATTGGAATTAATTGGTTTGCATTAATGGAACGATGTAAAATATAACATATTTTAATTGCCCTAGGCGTTTTAATTGATCTGTGGTAAATGGAAAATGTGATCATATTTCCATGAATAATGAAACTTTTAAAAATTCCAAGGTTATTGGGGAAATTTTTGTGGATCAAAATTGTTGAAAAATATTTTTCAATTCAATTGTAATTAAATTTTAATTGTTGTTTAATTAGATGAGTAACAGCTGGTGCTAATGTCAGCAGCAGGGGAATAGTGGCGGGGGCCGCAAAGAGATAAATTGCTACAAGAGGCAACGATGAATACTAACTGCAACCTGATGAAGTAGAGAAGAGAAACAATGGCAGTTGAAGGAATGAGCTGTGATCCAAATTGAACTGATCAGCTCATTGAGCTAAAAATGAGCTGAATGTTTTAGCTTCCGAACTGAATCGAACCGAATTGATAAGAAGACTTAATATGAAATAGCTTTTCTATTTTACTTCCGTCGGTTCAGTCACATAAGTTTTGTACTTACTCTCACAAGCAAGTTCAATTCTATCCATATTTGGTGTCCTTTATTCAAACCCAAAGATCCAATATGTGAATCCAAAGAAATAAGTCACATCCACCTACTTCATTCTGCCCAACTCGAATTGTCGAATGTGAAACTTGCTTCTATTCTCCTAGTAAAAGTTTCACCTTTAATAAAGTGGCATCTTAAATCAAGACAAGCTACACCGAGTTTTTTTTCGCGTTGGACCTCTTGATGGAGAAAGAGTGCAAGTGAACAAAGTTTGCAGTACCAATTAAATTCTTTTTTATGTGTCACTTTGAATTTGTTAGTGTAATTTTATTGCTTAGGTTACTTGTAAAAATGGTAGAGTTGTGCTGAATGGACGTCAAAATATATGTCTAAGGGTATTTATTTAACTAGTCAACAAAATTGGAAAATTGAGTGACAGTTTTTAATTTTATTGAGCGACAGTTTTTGAGGCGACTGAATTATTAATTCTCGCGACAGACTTTTATTTATTTGGCAGGAAAAAGGGACACGTATAAATGTCCCAAGGGGGACTTATAAATGCCCGGACACAAATACGGGTCCTTTAGGACATGTTTTTGTGTCCATTGTTAATGACCTAAATTTGTGTCCCTGGACACAATTAAATGCGACTTGGACCAGGCTGTGAGTTTTTCTCATTTTGCTTCATTCAAAATTCAGTCAAGGAAAATTATTTCCGCATCAACGAGAAAAATGGGCTGCCTAATGAACTTTGTTTTTGAATTTGGTCATTCATGTGCACATTCACAGAAATCGATTGCATGATGCTTTAATTTTGAACATGATTGTTGACGTTTCGAATTCTTGATGTTGATTCGAAAATTGGAGTTCAGAGTTACAATAATGACAGTCAAATGAATAAATTCAGATTGGACTTTTATACGTAACACTCGACCCATTCCAAAATTAACCTTTTTTTCCTAAGTGAGGTTCCTACGAAAGGTTGGTCCGCGATATTTCTGGACTCCAGGATCTGGAGGCATCCCATTTCTATTTTGAGCCATAAATAAGCCTTCAGTCGATGCTTTTAAAGAAAGTGTTTCTAGTTCCCAAATAACTTAACCCTTTTTGGATTAATGAACACAAATAAATCTAATGCATCGTTTCTTGAAGATAATTTTAATGCATGTCCAAATCCTGAAGCTGTTGCTTAATTTAATTAAATCTGTTGCCTAAATATATTAAAGTCTGTTGCGAGAATTAATAATTTTGTCGCTTAAAAACTAAAACTGTCGCATAAGCAACAACTTTCAACATTCAATGCCAAATGCGCATTCATCTTACCACTTTAAATACACTGTCTTCACATCATCTCTTTGATTGCCTTGTGTGATTCCACACACAATCCAGCATACTTATACATACATTACTATTATCACGTATGAAAAGGGGCAAAGCTGTGCTTGTTGAAAACCTGTTGCGGCACTTACTTGCAAAAGTCATTGATTATTATGAACATGCTACGGAGGCGGTATTTGTTGACATGTTGACGTTTTGAAGTATACGTTTAGGTCTCCACGTGTTGGACAGGCAGCGGTGACCTATTACACCTTACACCTTGAGCTATCAGAAAGAACTAGGGAGTAAAAAGCGTTTTTGAGTATTATAATTATCCGACTTGGAACAGTAAAAACCACTTTCCAGAACCAATACCTGCCGGTTTTTGCAGGTCAGAACCGGTTCTCCCCATTCACCAGTACTCTTTCAAATGCAAAAAGTGCAGTCTTGCAAATATTAGTTTCATGGCTGCATTTTCTGTCACAATCCTAGTTCGACAGAAACTGAATTTCGACAAAGGTGAAAAATTTTAACGTGGGCAAATGGGCGAGATGTAGTTAAAAAAAAAAATTCTCATGAAAAAAATTCTAGTTTCACTTTGAAGTTCGCGAAGATTTTGTTCAAAAAACGGATTATGCACCCACGACTGGCATCATACCTGCTAATTTGTCCAAGGAAGGTAATTAGAATTTTCTATTGGGTGAAGGAATCCCGTTGGCACGAACAGATCCAGTGGAGCGTTCATCAAGCAACAAATCAAACGGCTTCGGGAAGGCTTAGCTGTAAGTAATTGTAATAAACTTGCAATAACTTTTCATCTATATTTGAATTCGTTCAAATTGAAAACATCAATTTGTTCCACAAAGCACGACAAGGAAAATTATGAATACCTACTCGGAGACCTTTGGGAGTTGTCCTCCTATCACTTTTCAGAACAGTCAAGACAGCTCAAAGCTTCCAAATTGTGAACAAAGTGGGTCTGAATTGCTGCCAGAATATCCTCGATTGTTGTTCGATGGTGGTGAGGTCAAGTACAAGAACAAGTCTGGTCGACTGAAAGGTAGCTTTCTCTTCACTTGGCCTTACAAAATAGAAAATTTAGACAATCTGTTGATATCACAAATGGAACTTGAGCTGCACGAGTGGGTCCGGAAAACTTTCATCGGTGACCTCCAACCAGGCTCGAAAATGGACAAAGTTTTGAAGACCTCATTTTGCCGGGACATGTCCACATTTTCTTACATTTGTTTTCGAGATTTTCGGAATGAGTATTCAAGTGATGAGTTCTTCAAAGTTTTGCGCACCTACAACAAAGACGCGTTTACTCTTTGGATTTGGGATGATATTGTGGATGAAGGCGAGAGAAATGTAGATATGAAATTCTACACATTTCTTGATTTTGTCAGTTTGGTTATTTACAAGATTTTATGTCTCAAGTTTGAATCCATAAAAGAGATCTGGGATTTTGTTGGTACAAAATATGGTGATATGACTTGGGGTCAAAGGGGAAAAATTAAATTGTCTGCTTTTGACATGATCCCATATTTCCACTTGTATTTGGAAGTTGCTCAAGATCTCAAAAAATATTATGGGTTTCATGGGGACCAGTTGAAGTACTGGGCTGGTTGCAAAAGAGCTCAGCTACGTCATGTGTCTTGGTTGGACAAGACTTGTGGTAGTCATTTGCGAAATTCAGATTTGAGAAGATGGACTCGTTACCACACGAGCGGTTGTCCTGCGGTGTGGGCTCTTGTTGGCCTTTTAAATGGAGTCTACATGAACAAGGAAATATTGACAGAGCAACATTTGAGGAGACTCGAATATGTTGGAGCTCAAATTGTCATTATTGTAAATGACATTTATTCGTTCAAGAAGGATGCCCTATCGGAAGAAGTAGCAAACGAAGTAATTCAGTACTTGGAGAAAGGGTTCGATTTCGATACTTTGATTTCGAAAATGTGTAGAAAGCATGACGAACTATTGAGCGAGTTTCAACTTATTTACCAGTTTCTGAGCCAACATAACGATTCAAGGTCCAATATTATCAGATATGCGAATTTTATTGTGAGCTTCAATAGCAACATTGCCCAGCTCCATTTATGTATGGACCGTTATGCTGGGTTGCATAGTTCCGTTTTGCTTGAGGACGCTCAAGAGCCCATAAACTAGAAAAAAAGATTTTAGTATTTTCAAGAAAAAGTATAAAATAGTTAATTAGTTAGCGGATATTTGGGTTCTATCATTAAACGTAGTACCATTAAAAAACCTTATTAGAATTTCTAAATTGTTTTTAAAATAAATTCACGAATAATTTCAAAGTTTCCAAAACTCAGGTGCCATTTCCTAATTTCCCATTTCAACAGCAAGTCTTACTGCGAATGTAAAGTACATATTAAAGGGCTCTCAATAAGGGCAATCTCGAGCTGTTTTACCCTAGTCCGTACAAGAGGTTTAAAAATTGTGAGGTCATTTTTGAACAAGGCAAAATTAGAATTTTTTCATAACATTTTTACATAATTAATTTTTTGAGTCGGGCAAACTCAACAGCCACAGCCAGATTTAATGCAGACTTTAAAGGTGTCATCTTTATGAATCTGGATCGCATCAGAACCTACAATATTTTGTGCGTGCATTTTGGCTTTGGGTTTTGGAGTTTTCGAAACAAAACTTCAATAGTGTAAAAATTAACTCAAGTTGAGTTACTCAACATTTTTTTGTGTGGATGGAAAAATGCCATTTCGCCTAATCTAGTTCGGTGGAGAAATTTTTTTTTACATTAACTAAATGCAAGGCAACTTGGGAGTAATTTTTGTGGCACATTCTTCATAGTTAAAATTCGGTGAAGAAAATTTTGGGCTTGGCAGGTTTTCTACCGCTTCATTTAATGGATTTAAGAGGACAGTTGACAGGTGTCATGTTTGGAAATATAATTACAGATTTCACTGTAATTGAATTCAAAATAGTTTTTTTTTTTCATCAGGAATTAATTCAGCTGGTATGTAAAAGATCAATCACTATTTCTGCATACATTATTTTAATCGTTGATTCCATTTACCTGGATTTTTTCAAATATGTGAATTTAATACCATCGAATTACAGTCCAGTAGTTACAATTTAATTTATAGTTAAGTTGTAGTTATTAAAATTAATTCTTTATTGAATTTGCATTTTCACGCCTTTGTTTAATTAAACAACTTTCAATTTCTATTTAAATTCTTTTTCAGCTTTTGTGTGACACGTCAATTACTTAAATCCAGTTAAAAAATCAAAATCATTTACATCATTTCATAGTTTGACTGTGTGGTAATTTTGTTGTGTATAAAAAATTAACTTGAACAATCATCAATTTTTTGATAAATGATCATTCCATCTCGTTTTCTCACTATTCACTTTACTGCAATAGATTCCCATACTTTAATTGAGTAGCACAAATTAAATAACTGCCAACACAATTCAACTTTTTACATTCTCAAAAAAAGCTACAATGACTTAATTAGGATATACAACTCTTATCATTCCCGTACGTTTCAACACATTTTCAAAAGTCTAGATAATCAATCATACAAAACTCTATACATTTTTTCACAATTTCCACTTGATTTTTAAAATCGCTTTAAAAAATACACATGAGGCCCATTAGTCAATTCCTCTTTAAGTGGAGCAGAGTGTAGTCAAAATGGAGACAAGAAATGCAAACAAATGTTCATTAATCTGAATTCGTGTCATGTTCAATGACAAATAAAAAAACTAGAGAAATATTTAAATTGATGCACTCTCCTCACTCTCGATGTTGAGTAACGGCCCAAATTGCCAACGCATAAAAATTGCATTGCCAAAACCTGTAATTGCGATTGATTTTGTACAACAAATTGACTGCACACAAAAACACAGACAGATAGACGAGAAGGGGAGATGCGGAAATTGAGGAATTTCATCAACAACAGAACAACATCACATCTTTTGTCATGTACAATCACCACAACCACAACCGCAAAGGCAAAACGTAAAAGTAAAGGCGTGGCAGTCCTGCCTACAAGCAGCAACAAATCCCAATTTGATTTTTGACCGTTTGAAATTAATTCCAGAAAAAAGTTCTGGAGGTCATCAACAAATTGGAGGAAAAGCTCCTCCAGAAATTTCATATAAATTGATTCATTAATCCCATTCAAATCATTCCAAAGCTTTTACAGTTCAATTTAACTTGTCTCATACTTGACAGAGTCGAAAACAAACCAAAAATCTTCAACATGCAATCTGTAAGTATAATTTATTTGATCATTTTAAGTTTATTTTTGAAATTTCAAAAATTCCAAATTGGAAATTAATTTCGTGAAAAATTAAAATTTTCAAACTATTTCAGTTCACCTTCATTGTCCTCATCGCCACTTTGGCTGTTGCCAGCGCTGGATACTTGAGTGCTCCCGCTGTGAGCTACGGACACTCCACCTACTCTTATGGTGCCCCAGCCTACAGAACCGCCGTAAGACTTTCATTAAAATTCTTTAGTAGCTGATTTCTTATTTGGTTTTATGTTAATGGAAATAAAATTAATTTTTTTGGAATTTTAATTTTGTTAGTACGCTGCTGCCCCCTTGACCACTTATGGAGGACACTACGGATACGCCGGTCATGGATACGCTGGTGCCTACCCTGCCGTCCGAGCTGCTTATGGTGGTTATGGTTACGGACATGGATACGCTCATGGTTATGGTGCTGGATCTTATTTGTATTGAAGTCCATAATCTCCAGTCTTCATGTACAAAATATTCATCAACTTTTTAAAAATGCAAATTCCAAACCCAACTTCTAATTTGAGTTCATTTTAATAAAAAAATCGAAGCTTTTCCAAGCTTAATCTGCCTTGTGACTGAAATTTGTGTCATTTTAATTGTGTAAAAATTGGTTTTTGCTATAATCATTTAATTTAGATTAAGAATATTTTTTATTTACAATTTTGGTGTTCATAAAGCTGTAATATTTATACAGAAATTTTCGAAAAGAATAACACGGTCATTGAATGGGAAATGTTTTGAACTGGTGGCATGAGAGTTGTGTAGCAGATTTGAAACTGAAATCACTCTCACGATTCAGCCTTATTGAGTGCTTTTAGACGTTCAGGTGACAAAGGCCACTGTGGCCTTTGTCTAACGTTAGACAATATAAAATAATTGGGACGTCACTTATTTTGCCCACAAAAGTACTCATTTTGTCCACAAAGATACTTATATTTTCAACAATTCTAGGAGAATCTAGGAGAATTCCGCAAACGGAAAGTTCCACACCAAAAAATTCCACCGATCCCCTGTTTGGTCTTGTTGACAGATTATGTCAATGGAGATTCGATTGAATGAAGTCGCGAGCGAAGCGAGCGGTTACATAATTCCGAAAGCACTTACAGCTCGCACAGGGACCGCCCAGAGCCCGTGTGGAATTCTCCTATAATCGTTGACAACTTAAGTTTTTTTGTGGACAAAAAAGTAACGTCCCAATTATTTTATATTGCCTGACGATTACATTTAATCTCGTGACTATTATTTTATGAATTATGTATAAAGCAGCACATGAAAAATAGAAAATCGGACATGAAAAATAAAAAATAAAAACATAAATAAACGTTTCATTGACTGAGGTTGGTTTGATTGATGCGAGCGAAGTGAGCTAGGTTAGATGAAACCGAAAACACAGTTATTTCTATTTTTTATGTTCGATTTTCTACTTTTTATGTGCTGTTTTCAATTTTTCATATGCTTCTTTATATATAAGCCTTATTTTATTAAGATACTAATGTTTCATTTATAAAAATACTGACAGTTCATTTAAATTTGCTGATAATTCAATTAAAAATATTGACATAGAATTCACAGCCAATTCAAATTATTAATGATTCTCTAGGTTTGTTGTGATTCGTGATCATTCAAAATCTCAGCAGCAAGTTTTTCTCCGATCATGACAACAGGAGTGTGGGTGTTTGCATTTGTTACAAAAGGCATAATGGAGGCGTCCGCAACTCGAAGGTTTTTCACTCCAATCACTCTGTTTTTCAAATCCAAATTAATCGTCAAATTAATCAAAGAACTTCGAAATTCAAATTCATTGAGAAAATTTCAAGACCTCAATTTGGAGTCGACGACAGCATTAGAGTCCCCTTGACCTTTACCCATTCGACAAGTGCAGGCGGGATGCCAGGTAGTCTCACTTTTGTATCGAATATAGCACTTCCAATATTCATCAGATCGAAATTTCAAATGTCGACAATTCTCGTAAGGGGGAGCTCCATATCGAGCTCCAATTTTCTTGAATGCTTCTGTCTCTTCAATCGCTTTTAAAACAGTTTTGATTCCTACCAAATTGAATTTTAAATGTAAAAAATATTAAATTGTGGAATATATTTAATTGGGAGTTTCCACTGCAGTTGCTTTAATTTAGTTTGCTGGTTAAATGTGACCTTGTACTGCAACATCCAAATCATTTTTGTTGGTAAAATAATTGAAATCGACGATGGGTAAATTATCGTCTGCCATTGAAGTTGCACTCGTATTCAATCGGACTGATCCCCGACTATGTGAAGTTTGAACTCCAACAGAAACCTTTACAGAATTTGGTTCTTGATGACAAAACGAATACATGAGTTGAATGTCAGGCCAATTGGGTCTGTGACTTGAAGAGATATAAGCCCCCACACGTCCTTGCCATATGCCAGATAGTGGACCTACAATTAAATGTAATGGGCAAAATATACTGTCACAACAGAAAAGGAGAATTTCACGGCAAAAAATAGAGTTCACAACAAAAATGATGTTTTACGTCAAAAAATATTTGAAAAAAATATTTTCACAACAAAAACAATATTGACCACATAGTGAACCTATAATTAAATTTGTTTGAGGATGCGTCTTTTTCGATCAAGTAAGATCTCAAAATATTTACATATTGTATCACTATACTTGACTGAAACCTTTTCCATGATGGACATATTTGTTGATATCACGAAAAGTTAAGTTGGGTTGAATGTTCCAAGAATATTTCGGATCATCAACAAAAATAGGACCTAGTCCTATTAGAGGATGATCCATCAGTCCTTTCCCAACGGGTAATATCGAAATTGGTTTAACCTGCCAAAATATTCACAATCATCACAATACCAAAATCTCAAGTGAAATTGAGGCTTAATTTTAAACGGATGCAGTTGACATACGTCGGCTGCCTTGAGTTGGTCTTCTGGTCCGATGCCACTTTTGATGAGGATGAGAGGACTCACATAAGAGCCCGCACTTTAATTTAAAATAAAACAAGGTTTCCAACAATCCCCTTTTCAATTTCAATTTTGCCAAACATAATTTGAGAACAGAGATTGACCTGACCTGAGAATGACCTCCTTGTTGGCAAAGGCAACTCGAGGAATTCCGTGTCTCGTGTAACTGACTCCAATGGCCCTTTTGTGTTCATCAAAAATGATCTGTCGATTCTCATTAATTTTTTAGTTATTCTTGTCAACTACTGTCACGATAAAAATAGGTCAGTCGATCAGAATGAAGTACATACATTTAGTATAATTAACGACATTCGTGAGTACTTAATTGTGTACAATTAATTGTGGGTGCATAATCTGTTTTTAAAAAAATCTTCCCCAAACCATTAACCTAAAAAACTTTTTTCTTCGCCAGAAAAAATTTAATTTTATCTAGTGCTTGCCTATACCCGCAATGTTAAATTTTCTAGCCTTTGCCGAAAATTATTGTCTTTGCCAACCTACGTTTGGGCGGGAAAACAAAATGTAGCGACGCAATTAATAAATACAATAAATATACTTTCTTCTGATCGAATGTCTGAGTTTTATCGTGACAAAAATTGGATTTTGAATGGAATGTGAAGTGGAGGCGGAAAGGATTTTGGTGACTGACCTCAGATGCAAATGAATATCGATAAATTTTGAGGTTTTTTCGCTTCTTCTCGATGGGTTTGATGTAAGCCGTGTAGGTACTTTCACGTCGTCTTTTTGTTTTTGTGATGGTGGTCGTATAAAATCCTATTCAAAGTTTTTATAATTCAATTAAAATGTTTTTAAACATTCTGTTGACTTTTGAAATCATCAAATGTATTGACCTTCCTTCTGAGGACCGTTGGGGTCGATGTTGTCATATCCAAGTTCCTTTCCAGCAGAAAACCAGGCATCATCTCCAGGTGAGAAAGCGACTTCAGTTGTTTCAATGGTCCCATTGTATCCGTGCTGCTCTAAAATCCCAATTAAAACCCCAGCAATCAGTTTGACCTATAGCTCCGGACAGGACGGGATATCCAGTCCAGATTCAGAGATGTAGTCGGACATGACATTCCGAATTATCCTTTTTTTAAATCAAATCTTCCGCTCACTTCTACTCAGTCCAAGCTTGCCCATGTACTTTTCAGATTTGATGAAATATTTGAGGATGTGTTTGTATCTCCAACTTTTATCTCCACTCACATCTGCCCATCGATCAAAATCTTTTGGATTTCCTCTTTGATAGATCAGCCCTCCAAAAAGAAAGCAATTTCAAGTTTAGTTTAATTGTGCGGACAATTTAATTTCACTGTGTAACTAAAACACAATTTAAAATGATGTGAACAAAAGTTAAACCATTGTGACTTGATGAGCCTCCAATCATCCTCCCAGTGGGTGTGGAAATGATCTTTAAAATAATATTTTAAAATGCGTCATTGCGAAGTTCTATAGTAATAAATCTAAGAAATGAAACAAACTCACTCCTCCAGTTTTTAGTCCAGAATTAGCTTGTGGAATGGATTTGTAGTTGTAATTAATTAAAGGAAATTCTATGGTGTTTATAAATGTGAAGGGGATATCTTGAACTGGTGGTGGATTCCCGCCTCCTTCGATCACGAGGACTGAATACTTGAGGGACAGACGGTTAGCCAAAACGCATCCGCATGTCCCCCCTCCCACAATCACAAAATCAAAAGTTTCTGGAATGGGCAGACCAAGATCTTCGGGGTCGTCTGGAAAAGACTTATTCAAATCCTCCAGTCGATATTTCTCTGCATAAAAGTTAACCAACAATGGAAGTGAGGCCAGAAATAAAGAACTTGCCAGCGTCATTCTGTCTCGGTCGCTGTCACCAACCAACAATTATATTCATAAACTTGAATTCAACTCCGAAACTTTAATTACTTACTAATACTTTAATCGATCCTACATCTGATTCGACCATCGTAATGGAATAATGGAATTGTGAGTGAGGCTGCTGATTCTGTCGATCAGCAATCTAATTATTCAGTGACACAAACTGGACCAGATTCAAGAAAAAAGCGAATGTTGGGTGTGACTTTTTTTGGGTTTATCTAAAATCCATTCCCCACAATTCCCCGCAATTCCCCACTTTCACTACAATTCTCCGACTTTCTCCCCCTTTCTACACAATTCCCTGACAATTCCCCACAATTCCCCGCCTTTCTACACAAATTTCCACAATTCCGCGACAATTCGTGCAGAAAGGTGGGGAGTTGTGGGGAATTCTCAGGGAATTGTGTAGAAAGGGGGAGAAAGTCGGAGAATTGTAGTGAAAGTGGGGAATTGCGGGGAGTTGTGAGGAATGGGTTTTAGATAGACCTTTTTTTTCACTTGATAGGCCTTCCAGCTACCTGAGCGAACCCAAAATATAATTTGAAAATTGTTTCTGAGAATTTCATAAGCGAGGATTGATGTTAGTCTGTATTTCCATGTCATCAAATGCAAACCTAACCAACTGTAACTAAAAAAATTCTACGAAAGTTGCAGGTTGCGCAGGTAATTATGATGAACTACAAATAGCTTAAAATTATAGTGCAGTTCAGGTCGGCCCTAGGTTGCAGTGAAGTTTGGTAGTTTTCCAATGGACTTGCATGCAATTTAGAATTTCGGAAATAATTTTACATCAGAAGATAATTTTCAAATATTTTGATTGCTGGTCAAATAGTGCTCCCATCAACCCCACATCGATTCTTACTTTCGTTTCTCCGATCTGATCGCCCCTTCTTCGCTTTCATATTGAAATTGGCCCACTGTTCGACAGTGGGCTCTTGTAATCTGTAACAGCTGTATTATGTGCTATGTTGAATATGACTATAAATGGTCGGTGTTAGACGAAACATAAATAAAGATAATTTAATTGTATATTGTAGTCCATTGTAATATATTCAAGAGGAAACTCATAAATACATAATGCTGCTGTTGTTATTATTGGCCAAAAGAAAAGCAAAATGAATTGAAACAGAGAGATATAGTTCGATTATAATTGAATTAATCTGCCTTGTTCATGTTGTGTGCACATAGAAACTAGACTCTAGATGCCTCTAGTTACTAAAAAAATTAGAACTGTTGGTTCTACTCGTCACAAATATGAAAGAGTAAGTTTAAGTTTTAATTTTACTATCATTTCTGTAATTAAACTTAGCATCAAAGAAAATTCCCTCAAGTTAAAATAGCATTACACATTTAATCTTTCGGAAAAATTCTTTTCTAAGTTCGCGTTTTTAGATATATTATTAAAATTATTGTAAAGATCAAACCTGCATATTTACTACATCAGCAATTCATGTATATTTTGGAATATTGAAAAATAAATGTACTAGTTATTTTATTAAGAAATGGTTTTCAACTGCTCTGTGGAATTTTGATTAATTTAACCCCAAAATGGCTATGTTATTTGAAGTTAAATTTGTCGGGAAAAATCGGGAAATTCCCGGGATCCCGGAATTTTTGAAATTCCCGTCCCGATTCTCGATTTTCAAAAAATCCCGAGAAAAAAACAACCCCTAGTCAAAATGAGTATTACCAAAGTGAGGAATTTTTATGGCCTAAATGAGTAATTCTATTGTCCAAAGAAAGATTTCCCCAATTTAAATGATAAATAATAAACCTTCATTTCCAACAAGTTCTTGGTCTGAATTTTTTTAGGTGCAATACATGTTACCTACCTTGAAGACCTGGACAATAGTGAAATGAAAGAAATTCATTTCAAGTCATTTATTTGTCGGCGATTTGTAACTCTATTACCTAACGCACACCAGAAGATTCCATCTACCCCTGGTTTGGTTTTATTGACAAATTATGATGTCAATGAAGATTTGTTTGATGAAGTCGCGAGCGAGGCGAGCGGTTAGATAAGTCTGAAAGCACTTACGGCTCGCATCGAGGCAGCCCGGAGCGAGCGAGCGCCGTGAAACTGTTTGGTCTTTTAGGGATGTGTATAGTGTGCATAGGGGTGTGTATTGTGTGTATAGTGTGTACAACCTGTCTATTGGTTTTAGCACGACCCGATTTTCTACCCACTTCAATTATTTTGATGAGTTCAGTGCAAATAGTGAAGACGAGCTAAGTTCATTTTTGGCATCATAAAACCAAGTAAAATGGGATTAAGGCTGTGGAGAGTAATGGAATTGCGACTGTCAAAGGAAATTGTGAGGAACTTGAATTTGTTAAAATGAAATTAGCTCGTTTGTTGAATTTATTTGGATTATTGTCAAACATCCATTTATTTGTTCATGACGTGAGTCCAGTTTAGGTGACACAGGATAAGGACCTTTCAAAAACTATTAGTTTATTTCACAAGGAGTCTTGTGTACAAAGCTACAAACAATGATTTTAGTTAAACCAGGCATTTTATCGGCTAACATGAATGAGCGGATTTTAGCATTTTCAAGAAAAGGTATAAAATATTTAATCAGTTAGCGAACTTTTGGGTTCTACTATTAAACATCCTCATTAAAATTTCTATTAATTTCTAAGTTTTCGAAATGAATGCACGGATATATTCAAAGTTTCTGAAACTCAGGTGTCATCTCCTAATTTCCCATTTCCATAAGTAAACCTCGACAGCAAGTCTCATTGCGAATGTGAAGTACACATTAAAGGGCCTTTAATGAGGACTCTCTCAAACTGTTTTACGCTAGTTCTTACAAGTAGTAGAAAAATTGTGAGGTCATTTGAACAAGGCAGGCTTTGAATTTTTCCATAACATTTTTACATAATTAATTTTTTGAATCGGACAAACTCAACATCCAAGGACAAGAGGACCGGTGACAGGTGCCATGTTTAGAAACTTAATTACAGATTCCGCTGTAATTAAATTCAAAACAGTTTTTTTTCCATCAGGAATTAATTAAGCTGATACTTAAAAGACCAATCACTATTTCCACATACGCTGTTTTAATCGTTGATTCATTTACCTGAATTTTTTCAAATATGAGAATTTAATACCATCGAATTACAGTCCAGTAGTTACAGTTTAATTTATAGTTGTTAAGTTATAGTTGTTAAAATAAATTTTTTATTGAATTTGCATTTTCACGCCTTTCTTTAATTAAATGATTTTGAATTTCTATTAAAATTCTTTTTTAGCTTTTCTGTGACACATCAATTACTTTAATCCAGTTGAAAAATTAAAATAACTTATTTATATTCCTATTCAAATCATTTCATAGTCTGACTGTGTGGTAATTTTGTTGCTTATGAAAAATTAACTTGAACAATCATCAAGTTCTTGATATGTAAATGACCATTCTTTCCTGTTTTCTCACCATTCACTTTACTGTAATAGATTCCCATACTTTAATTGAGTACCTCAAATTAAATAAGTTCCAACACAATTCAACTTTTTTCATTGTCAAAACATGCTACAATTATTTAATTAGGATATGCGACTCCTATCATTCCCTTACATTTCAACACATTTCCAAGAGTCTAGTTAATCGTACAAAACTCTATACATTTTTTCACAATTTCCACCTGATTTTTAAAATCACTTTAAAAAGTACACATGTGGCCCATTAGTCAATTCCTCTTTCAGTACAAAAAAATGAAAAAATTAGTCGACGATATTGTGTATGGACGATATTGTGTCTGGACCATGACAGTGTTGACGGATATTAATGAAACTGACAGTGGTACTTGTTACTGACCACTAGATAACCCCTGCAAGCGGAAATAATTTTATGACCTCCAGAAGTTAATTTGCCTAATGACTTGTTGTGATGACTGGAAATAAAATTCCTCATTTCGAAAACAAAAAATACTTTTTTCGGCAATAAAGAAACTCGAGATAAAAATGCATTTTAGTTAATTCTCCCCGTCAACAGAATTAATAATTTTGGGGAATGGATTTAAAAAATTGATTCAAAGAGAATTTCACACCGGAAGATTTCACATGGGTTCCGGGAGGCGTCTATGCGAGCCGTAAGTGCTCTTCAGATTCATGTAACCGCTCGCTTCGCTTGCGACTTCAATAAAACAAATCTCCATAGATCCGTCAATAAGACCAAACCGGGTATGTGGAATCTCCCGGTGTGGAATTCTACTATAATTAAAATTTTTTAAATCCATTTCCTAAAATGATTAATTCTATTGACGGGAAAAATTAACTAAAATGTATTTTTATTTCGAGTTTCTTTATTGCCAAAAAAAGTATTTTTTGTTTCCAAAACAAGATTAATCCTTTGTCAAAATTCAAATTACAAATATCATCAATAAATAGTAAGAGTAGGAACGGTCCCAGAACGGATTCTAGCAGTACACCAAGAGTTAAATCATAACTCTTGGAAACACTACCATTTACATGAATTGAAAATTGTCGTTGAATAAAATAATTTGTCAGTCTTTAACAAATATACGTCAATGCTATATCTGTCTCTTAATTTAGTTAATAGTAATAGCTGGTCAACAGAGTCAACGCTTTAGTGTGTGGCGGAGCTGTTCCAGTGTTAATTTCATGTTCAATTTAAATCGGTGCAACCGACTTTGTTATTATTGAAATCTGATGACAGGAAAAATTTGTCCAAAATTTTATTATTTTGTTCTCTTGAGAGCTCTGGATTAATATCTAATTTAGTTCTGTAATCTAACCATTGTTTCTAACAAAATCCTTACAACATTATGAGCCACTGAGTTCCAGATCTGCTCTACACAAAACCAGCCAGCACAAACTAAGAGAGCCAATCCTACTCCACTGAAAACCAAATGAATATCGGATCTCACAAAACCCAGTGAAATAAACTCTTCCACAGACTCGTCTAATATCATCGATCCATTCAACTCTTTTTGCTTGCCCTCAGTAAACCGAAGGTGTTGCACTTGACCCAAAATCCATAAAGCCCACTTGCCAGTAGCTTCCTCATCCTTCTCAATACCAAATTAAAATCATCCAATACAATTTCATTCCCCATCAAAACGGGTAGTTTGGGGAGCGTGGAAATCCCGATGTATTCCGTATCCTCCATGAAATGATCATGGACTTTTCGATTATGCCCAAATCTCAACTCAGGCTTCAGTTTCATGAACATTTTGAATTTGTTCCAAAAGAATTCAAAATCTTCGCTCCTAACAATCAAAATCGTCTGAGGTTGAGTCGACAACCTTTCCATAACTCCACTGGATGAATCGTCCATATCCCGTGAGCCAGTCAACTCCATCCTCATGTAAAACCTCGTCCAGCTCATCGTCCGCTGGCAACTGAGAAATCTGTGGCACGGATTAGACGCATTCGAAAAAGATCCCTGTTCCAGGCATTTCATTCCGCACTCTTTCCAACAATTTTCCCTATGCTCATAAAACATTTCCGCCAGTCTAAGCAGAAATGGCCTCTCTATGGTGACTAGTTGATTACTTGGACGAATGCCAGCATTGCAGATTGTTAGGATGTTTAAATCGGGCAGTTTGATTTCTTGTTTATGGTACCCTTTCTCAAGCTGGTTGAGGCCGTCCAAATTAGCCACAAACGGAACAAATACTTCATCTGGAAACTCGAACTGACTAAGTCGACTCCAGTTGGTACCAAAGGGGAAGGGGGCAGCAAAATTTGCCTTCATAATCCCCATGTACGCGTTGGTCAAAACAATTCCCATGAGCAGCCATGGTACATAAACGAACTTTAGCGCCATTTCCAAAACAATTTGGTGCCGTCTCGTCAACGATACCTCTCCATCCTTATGTGCCATTATCCAGCCACCGTTGTTCAGAGGTTGCATGATCAAAATTCGATAAATCGAGTTTACTCCCGAAAATAAATTCCCCGTGATAAGCAAGCAGGTTTGAAATCTTGTTTGATATAGCACACCTGTCTTCTGACATTCAATTTGGCTGTACTCACATAAATGGATTTTCGAAATGAAAATGGCCGTCAACCCACAAAGACAAATTATCAAGATCCAAACAGCCTCTTGAAATGAATGAACGTAGGTGGTAGCAGGTCCGAGTTGATGGGTGTTGGTGCTTGTTATAAAGTTAAATGATTGAGATACGCCCTTGGGTACCAAGGCCATTTTTTTCGCTCTCAAATCTTTTTGATAAATTCGAATTGCCATGTCGACTACTGAAGTAGCATGCATTGACCTCAATTTATAGTAGGACTGGAGTAGCGTTTGGTTCAAGTTTTCAAAGAGAGCCCTTGCAGTCGTTGAAGTGACTTCCAGTGGAGAGTGCCGACTGTATGGCGATAGTGATTCGTGCATCCTTATTGCTCCAAGTTTCTTTGCTTCAGCGTGCAAGGACTTGTCAAACTGGCGACCAATTCTTAAGTTCCAGAGGTAATTCTGCCCTTGGCTCAAGAGGTGCTCGTAGAAGCATAGAAGCATTTTGTAAAAGCAGCTACTGGGGTATTTTGATGTCTTTGAATTTGTGACAGCAACAAGAGAGCACATAAATATGGCAACTTTGCCACTGATTCCAACATCGCATGAATGGCAAAAACAGAATCCTTCGTAATCGATTCGATGGATACCACTAACTGAAGAACTCATCGAATCTCTACTTGAGCTTTGAAGGTATAAGGGCAGCAAGAAGGTAGCCGATATTGGGTTTTGTTTATTCTCAACGTCAGTGCGCACCTTCATTAAAATCGATGGAGGACAGAGAATAAGTATCATTGTGGACATCTTTCGAACATTCAGCGGATATCGGTGAAAGGTCGAAGAAGAAGTCGCCATTCCGGTCAAAGTTTCTACACTTTCTGATGCTTCAGTGTCATTGTTTGAACCCGTGCTGAGGATGATAAGAAGTTTCATGTGACACCGAACGAATTTCAAATCCAAAAGTTTTGAAGGGAGCTTTTTATATTTTGAGCAAACTCGACCTTTAATTTGGGAGCACATGGAGTAAACAGTTGTCAGCTGATTCGTAATTAGAGGACGTTGGTATCGTGATTTTGCTAGAATATTCTCAAAAGGAGGGTCGTAAACTGCCGATATGAGGCAATTATATTGGGTGCCAAATACATCGTCGAGATTCAAGATGTCGATTTCTGTCTGAGGAATCGGCTGTGCCTTGGCTATCGAGGTCGACAGTTTCAGAAGGAGATAGACTACCGTAATGCCTGCACGACAGCGAAAGTGGATCCGATTTGACATGAATTGTGGAAAAGTTAGACTCTGAACATACATTTCGACAATGTAGACGTCGATGTATTTGATCCAAAACCTACCAAGTGAATACGGTGATAGATTTTATTAAGTCTCGGAACGCTGGGTTTCAATGTTTTAAATGTCCTTCGTTTTCGATGCTCCTCAAGGTTGGATCCTAGTTGTACTCAAAATGCAACACAGTTTCCCTGCTAGTTGGACCATTAATATTACCAACTATTCAACAATATTAAATTGTAAATTGTTTTCGATTTTAATTCAAAACTGCTAACATCAGCTCCCCTTCACAATATTTCCCTGAATATTCTACAATTTAATGATTCAATTTGTGACTATCTGACTGTAATACAGTTGACAGTATATTAGGGATACTGAGAATTTCTAAGCACTCCTCATGACAAGTAGGCGCTTACCATTTAGAATCTCATTAAAACGAATACATCACACACATGTTTATATCTTTTAGAATATATGTAATTTATTTTGGAGGGTTAAGATCTTATACAATTTGGTTAATGGGTTCATTATTTGCTTTTGAAAAGTTACAATTTATTCATTACACAAAATTTTTTAAAAATTGTTTGATGGAAGTTCCAGCACAATATGGAACCATTAATTCAATGATATTTGAAACTTTTGTTAGTTTCTACACCTCATCAATGTTCAGCTGTTACTTTACAATAATAAAAACTTGGTTTTACATAACGGTTTCATCTTGATACAATTTGACATGATTCACAATACCTATTGTACAATAAAAAAAATGGTTGTATTCATGAACACCAACTTTTGAGTTTAAACTCAGGTTTTTTTTTTTAAAAAAGAGTGTTGGTAAAGAGCTCAATCAGCAGAGAACGGACAAGAAATTTTCACACTGAAAAAGTAAAAGTTTCTCACTGTGTGTGGATGGGTGTAGACAAAAGACATAAGATGTGTATTTTTGCATATCAAAAAAAGTTGTGAGCCATTTCAAGTCTACGCAGTTTACAAGAAGCTAATTTTTCCATTAGCTCTCTTTCCTTTTAAATGAACAAGCAGTAATCATATCCCTGGAAAAGTGTCGCTCCGCTCCACAAAACTACGAGCTTGTAAATAATTAAAAGTCTTGAGTATGTCAAAGCTTGTAATTAGATCGATAAACCAGATTGTATCACAATCTCTTTTGCTGAAATTCATGTGGAACAAGAATATATGTGAAAAATACACGTGTGTGAACAATTATACTATGACCATGTAGTTGTTAACTTATTTTTTTCATTAATTTAAACAATTCCATTATGGGACCAAAATCACCAGAATTTTTTTTAAATTGAATATAATTTATCTGAAAAAATATTTGTGCGACCCGTTTCGACGCTATGAATCTTCACCATAGCGTCGAAACGGGGAAAAAAATTCAAATTTGCTAGCTGTAAAAGGTCAAAAGCGAGGTCAATCGGTGTCTTCCTTTTGACTCATAGTGATTTTCGGAATCACCTAGTGCGATTGTGAATGCCGGACACTTCATCGCAGGACATTTCATCACAAGGATATTTCATTACACGGACAGTTCATCGCTGGGAAATTTTCACTTCGGTGCGAGTTGGAAGTGCTTCTGGACTCATCGAACCGCTCGCTTAGCTCGCGACTTCAATAAAACAAATCTCCATTGACATAATCCGTCAATAAGACCAAAACAAGGATGTGATGAAATGTCCTGTGATGAAGTTTCCGCGCACCGTTTGCCCTAACTTTGGCAAGACTAGTAAATGAATGGTTGATTGACAAAAGATTGGAGTGTTATATCAATACAGTTTTTAAACTTTAACTTAATTGTAAAATTTTTTTTAAATTATAAATGATTCATATTAGTTAAGGCCCACTTCAAGTTTTTGCATAGTTACAAGTAGTTTACAGGCTAAAAATGACAAACCCGTCACATTAAATGACCAACTGGGACATGTACACTCAACAAGTAAGGTGATTTTGACTCGATCCCTCCTATTGTCTCATCATGTATTCTTTTTGAACTATAAAAGGATCAATCCCTTTCAATCTGTTCTTGCCTAGCAACTCGAAAATTTTAACAGTCAAATTCTTTGTAAACAAATTTTAAAATCAAAGCGGACGTAAGTGGAGCACATCAAATTTTGAATGTGCTCAATTTTGGGCCCCTTGATCATTTTGGTGATGATGAGAACGTGTGTAGATAGATTTCGACATGCTGAATCCGAATATAATTATATTAATTCAGAATTTTTTTACGGCTTTCTCTTGGGTCGCTGTGAGGTACTCTACAAAGGGACTCCTAACTCCGACCCCCTTGGTTCTAAAATTCTGAAAAAATATGCAAACTAAAGCCAAGAACACGCTTAACAACATTACAATTAATGAAATTATGGTATGATTCAATCCTGCTGTGTTTATGATGGGGCAAATATTTCAATGCGGGCCACAAATCAAACTGTTACGTATTTCAATGTGATATGAATGAACATGTCTTATTACATTATAATAACTTTTGTTGAAGAATTTTTTATTAAGTCCACCTAAGAAAAACTTGATGCTGTTACCAATGTCCCGAGTAAAATCATACCAAAGTTTATCCATCTCTTTTCAACAAATTGTCATATGCTCAAGTATATACTTGAAATTCATGTGTCTGTTTGATCGATTGAACATTCAATCATGTCTATTATCGATATGATCCTGTCAACATTTGACAAATATTTTGCTTTCCAAAACTCTTGAACGATCAATTTTTAATCTTTTATTTAGCTGAAACAATGAAAACCCTCAGTTATCTCACAAAGATAAATATCAAGTTTGCATCTATCACTACATTATAATAATGATGACATAACATCACACAGATTCCACATGAAATCAAAATACTGGTCATGTCAAGTATTGCTATATCGACATATTGGACAAACATCCTTCAATAATTTTATAAACTGTTTCAAATTGCATTATTTCAAAAGGAACTTGAGTATAAAAACTAAAATAGTTAGTAAATACGACCAATCCAACTCCAACAATGAAGCAACTTACATCAACACCACTCCTACTTTTAGTCACAATAATCGCATTAACTCAATCCCTTCCTGCATCGAGTAAGCATTTCAAAGTAATTTATTTAATTTCACAATAAAATTGCAATAGAAAAACAAAACTATTTTTTCATTACTTTTATTTTTATTGAATTAAATAGAAGGTCATAGAGCCACCCGGAATGACCTCATAGCCTACCTCAGTCGTATTTCTGGATCAGTTACTATTTCAGGTCAACATAATAGGGAACCCAACTCAGATCCATCAAAATGGACTAGAGTTGCTCATGACATTACCGGACTTAATCCTGGTCTTTGGGGCGGTGACTTTCTGTTTATGCCGGATGATGTCCAGCACCGTCAGTCTATGATTGATGAAGCTATTCGACAGTGGAATAGTGGGTCTATTGTTGCATTGACTTGGCATGTCTGTCCTCCAACAATTGGTGAAACTTGTTATTGGGATAATCAAGGAATTTTGAGTCATCTCATTGATGACCAATGGAATGACCTCATCACTGATGGAAATTACCTGAATAATCAATGGAAAGCCCGTATTGACACAATAGTTCCATTTCTACGTCAACTAGAAAATGCAGGGTAAAATTTTATTTTCATCAATTCAGCTTCCATTCTGATAATTACTTTATATTTTACATTATTTTGATTTCCACCCATTTTCCCATCATGTCAAGTAAAATATTCTGATAGTAATCAAAAAATATTTGATTTAATTTGAAATCAAAGTGTGGTTGCTCTTTGGAGGCCGATCCACGAGATGAATGAAGGTTGGTCTTGGTGGGGAGGTCGACCTGGTCAAAGTGGTAGTCGCCGACTGGTAAATAATTTTATTGAGATACTTTTAGACGTGGGTGCATAACCTGTTCTTTAAAAAAATCGTCCATAAACTACGATCCTAAAAAACTTTTTTCTTTGCAAAAAAAATTGCATTTTATCTAGTGTTTGCCTATACCGGCAGTGTTAAATTTTCTAGTATTCGCTGAAAATTATTTTCATTTTTATATATTTTCAATTTTTCACGCCCAAACGTAGCTACGCTTGGGCGAAAAAACAGAAACTGCAGCCACGTTTTAGAAAAAAATTCATATTTCTAAAAGAGACTCTATCGCCTGTTTCCACAACTAATTTTCGAAACATCAAAAAAATACATTAAATCATTTCAGTACCAACTGACCCATGACTATATGACCCAGTATCATGGCCTCAATTCACTAGTGTGGGTGTGGAATATCAAGGATCTCGAAATGGGCAATATCGGAAATTATTGGCCTGGTGACAACTACGTCGATGTAGCCTCTTTGGACATGTGGATGAAGTTGCAGCCATCTGATGACGACTATCAAAAGATGATACAGTTGGCTGGTTCAAAGCCACTGGCTTTGGCAGAAGTTGGTTCAGTTCCATCGCCTGAAGTACTGGCCCGTCAACCCAGATGGGTTTGGTTTATGGTAAGGGGGATTTTCAAACAAAATATAACGATGTCAAGACGATTAAGTAGATGCATCGTTAGAGGTGTGAGTGATGCAAAAACCTTGTTAACAAATTTTCAATCACTGAAATGTCAGGTGTGGGCGGAATACCTCAAGGACACTTCTTATAACACTGACGATAGTGTCAAAGCCACTTACTACTTATCGCAAGTGTTCAGTCAAGGGGATATCGATATGGGTGGGGGTGAACAACCAAGTGACAATTTGGCTTTGAATCATCCTATCCGCGTAGATGAAACCTTTTCTTGAGCTTTTAAAATTGATGCCTCATTAAGTTAAATTGGTCTAATAATGACATTGACACTAATCATTAATCTGGTGATGGTAGGCAAGTAGTCAAGAGAATGCGAGTTACGTGCCGGCTAATGCAGTCGACGGAAGTTTGACTACCAGATGGAGTAGTGACTTGAACGATGAGCAGTGGATTTATGTGGATTTGGGTTCACAGAAAAATGTCAGACAAGTCAAATTGAGTTGGGAAGCTGCCTATGCAAAGGCTTATCAAATTCAAATTTCTAGTGACGACCAGTCGTGGACGACTATTCATGAGGATTACAATGCAGATGGGGGTGTAGACACAATTAATTTTTCAAGTGTGAGTGCTCGATATGTCAAAATGTATTCTTTTGAAAGGGCCACACAAAATGGATATTCCATATTTGAGTTTGAGATCTATGCTTGAATCACTGATTTGTGACTTGATGGTTTGAAATTCAATGTTCAATTTTGAGCCTCAATTAAATATTCATTTGAAAGTCGATTTGTATTTTGTGGGAATTTTTCTTAAATAAAAATCACAGTAATTAGTATCTCAAGTTGATTGAATTGAAATTATCAGATGTTCAGATTCATTATTTGTTTCAAGTACTTTTCCCAAACTGAAGAGATTTTGATGTTTTTATTTGTATTCATCAAAATTTTATTTATATGTTGGATGTCGAGTCTTTCCATGCTCGATTTTGCTAGACATCCGAAGGAAAAATTATTAAAAATGATAAATTCACTTGCAGCTTCAAATATTCAATTGTAAACTAAAACACAATTTTCTGCTGTCTCTTCGACGAGGTTTATGAAGGTGATTTGGTTGAAAGTCATTTTAAAAAAGAGCATATTCTATACCATCAGGTAAACCAAAGCCCCTGAAACGCAATGTTGAAATATTCTGGGAATGGATAGGTGGATCTATCGATAGCAGATCGGTTGGGGTTGTATTGTTTAGGTCAGATTTATTTGATCAAGGTCACGAGCGAAGCAAGTGCTGTTGGAGAATTCCAAAAAAGCTACCCGCTCGCACCGAGGCCATTCGGTGGCCCATATTTGCTTGTTAGAGAATTTCAAATTTTTGTTGGACAAAATAAAAATTTTGCTGGGCAAAAAAATTAAAATGACAGACTAATATTGCCAGTTTATCAATATAATTAATTTTGTTTGACAATATTTTGAAATTATTGAGACAATCATGCAGTTTTGGTTGCCCACATGCATGATAATTCACGACACCTTACGGTAACTTATTTTATTTTTCTCAACAAGTCACCTTTTAATTCCTTAATTGCTATTTTCCCATTTAATGTTAAAACTAGAATGTAAGAAGAAGGTCAACAATTTTTTGAAAAACAAAACCCACAAAAATGGGAGTTGATATCCTTTCCATGGTCGAAAATTGTCCTGATTTGATTCCCAAACGGGGAATGGACAAGCAGAATGTCCTGTAAAATTTCCGATTCTCCCTCGATTGAAAATTTTGTGACTCGACCAAGACTTGTTGCCTGATCTCATGAATCTTGTCAGGGACGACAAAAGCCATGTTGAAAGAACCAATATATACAAGGATGTCTACTACACACAAAAAGCAACAGATACCAGCCAATTGAGGATTCTCTGACGATAATCGAATTGTTCCAAAACCTCCAAAAATGGCAAATGTTAGACAAAATACTTTAGTTTGAAAAAGCGTTCCGGACCAACTAACATTGAAGAAAACGAGTAGGAGATGGAGCTT
The DNA here is from genome assembly GCA_034694425.1 of Arrhopalites sp. Gr-Col-00791. Lineage (NCBI taxonomy): Eukaryota > Metazoa > Arthropoda > Collembola > Symphypleona > Arrhopalitidae > Arrhopalites > Arrhopalites sp. Gr-Col-00791. Next base: position 26,823 of record JAQHQX010000037.1, read on the forward strand.
CCTAGCAACCTTTGGGAATTCCTCAAGGTCACTTCCGTAAAACCGCTTTTTGACAAATCTAATTGAAATCAAGTGGATTCAAGTTAAACAGGTTGTTGTTGTCAAGATACATAAATCAAAGAGGTTTTTTGTAATTGGTGAGATGGACTTACATGGTGGATCCA